>JANHFL010003058.1:83978-100079 GCA_032468155.1 Oxyrhabdium leporinum
CCTTCCTTCCTTCCTTCCTTCCTTCCGTCCTTCCTTCCTTCCTTCCTTCCTTCCTTCCTTCCTTCCTTCCTTCCTTCCCCCTGAGAAGGGGATCTGACAATCCCCCAAATAAGTCAAGCATTGAGTTGGCCCTTTAAGGGGGTGGGGGTGGTTTCCATTACAGAAAGAGCCCAGCTTAGCTTAAAGGTGACATGTTACATGGAAAGGATTCTTGCCAAGTCTGGTCTGTGAGTTAATTCACTGCTTTCCTAATGAATAGTTAAGATTAATCATAATGGAGAGTTTGGATAACTTTAGAAATGGAATCTAGCTCTTCCAAATTTTTTCACTAGTGATAGAGAAGGACATCTAACAGAGTCTGATGTCAAGAGTGGGTATTGGTGAACGGGAAAAGATCACTGCTCGCTGTCTTAATTAGTATGTTCTAACACAGGATCACATTTGCTAGCAAAGCAGAACTGGGCTAAGGAAGATAATCTGTTCAAAAAATGCGGGATTTCTTAATAAACATTTAGTTGATCTCAGTGTTTTATATTATACTATAAGAAATACATTTTCAGAAATAATTAAATATCTCATGCTCTTTTGAAAAGTATAAGATTTCCTGTGAGATAACAGAATCTAACAGAATAACAGATTCTGTTTGATTCTCTTACCTCATAGGAAATTCTAAATGTTTTGAATGAACATGACATACATGTATCTAAGGCTCAGTTATTCTTAAAGTAGTGAATGGGAAACCCCAATTTACTCAGGCCTATCCATTCCTTTCCCCATATTCACTCAGACTTATACAGGGGGCCTCATGTGGGTCAGGCAGGCAAGCCTGCAATGAGATATAAAATGCAGACAGATATCTGAGCAGACAGGCAGGAGATTTGATTGTCTGCAGAATCCAAGCCTTGGAAGGGGAAAGAAAGATCTGGAATCTGTAGCGTGAATGGTAGTTCTGAGGAAGTGCTCTTTAAATATTCATTGAAGGCTACATCTATGGGAATCAAGGATTAGTCAGGACCAGGTAGCTGGTGAAGTGAGCTGAGGGAATTCCTTCCTCTGAGATGAAGCTGAATTGGTAGGCAAGGATTTGTGATCTGATTCCTTTTGATTAAATGAATGCTGATTTGCATAGTCTCTGATCCTTTGAATAGTATAATTTCAAGAAATGTGCCTCTGGTTTTGTATTAGATGTTTTGTTGTCTTGTGCTAACTCAGAAATGATGTGTCTCGAAGGATGTAATAAAAGCTCTTCCTGACTATTTGTACTATTTGGGTTTAAGTGTAACTGAGAGTATAATGACATTTCAAGGGCACTCTTATGTGTCACAAGTCCCATTGAAAACCCCTATTTTCAGTTGGAATGTTTGATGCATAGACTTTTGAGTGACCTTTTCATGACTAAGTAAAAAAGAAATACCCAGATTGCAAGGTTTTCTCACTATTAATCTTAATATATTTTTTCCTTCCTCTCTTCATTTTGTTACTGCTTATTCTTTCTCTTTTTCTGTCTCCAGCCACCTAACTATAAAATGCAAGGTCCTCAGGAGAAATACCGCTCTGTGGCCTATGTTATTCTGTAACATGCGGTACCCACAGATGTTCTGCGTAATTAACAATATTACCTGCAGTAATTTTAAAAAAAGAACATCGCTTTTGGAACCAGCTATAAATACTCTACATCTTCTCTCACCTCATGTTGCCATTCAAACAGTAGCCACTAAGGATTGGTTGGAAAGGCCTGGAGTTTTTTTGGCTTTACTGTTCAGGTTTATGACCTCCCAGAATTTACTGCTATTAAATAAAGGGATTTTGGCTGCGTCTCATGGTTGCCTGGTAGAATTTAATGTGCAATTTTAAAAAAAATTAAGCAATGTTGATTCATCCAGCAAAAATAGTAAAGTTAATATGGCATGATTTTCATGGAATAAGACCCATTTTGAGATGATATGGAAATATGACTCCCAGTTGAGAAATGTACATAGAGATAAGAGCTTGAAGGCTGCAGCAGTGGGTCTAGATCACGGGTGTCAAACTCATGGCGTCACATTGCCGTCACGTGATGTTTCGTGACGTTTTTCCCATTCGCGGAGATGGGGCGGGCATGACCTGCACGTGACGCATCCGGCCCATGGGCCACCAGTTTGACACCCGTGGTTTAGATTAACCAAATAGAAAAGATCATGAGTCCAGGTCCTGTCATCTCAGATACACCTGTCACTAACTACAAAGAAACGCTCTGAGTTGAAAAAATCTGAACTTAAAACTCAGCGAATGGCTCAAGATAATCTCCATGGCTTCTCTTTGTGAAACCAATTTTTTTCAAAACAAGAACACGAAATCATGATTATAATGTTGACTTAAACTGGACAGTGTTGGGTTCAGCTCTCCACTCGACTGGAGAGTAAGTGTGTGTGTGTGGGGGGGGGGGGCTCTATGGACCAATAATTCTTTCAGCCTAATTTATCCCAAAGGGGAGTGGACAGAATAAAATGAGGAAAGCCATGGATGTACCTCAATGTGAATTGCTAGTGAAAGATATTATTTAAATTATTAGCATCTTATCCCTGCAGATGGCTTAGCCTAGTATCAGGACACTGGAACGATGTGTGCTCTTCAACTTGTTTTCTATCTGTATTCCATTCTATCTGTATTCCGTTTTTGTATTTTTAAAGAATCAGTCCGGTTTCTTTGCATTATTATTTGCAATGTAAACGAGGTAAACTTTTCATTGGAAGAAGGAATTTGAAAGCTGTAGAACCAGAGTTTCCTAATTGCATGCCGTGCAGCCCAGACTGCTATATAGCAAGCTCACAAGAACACCATGGGAAATTTTATCATTTAATAAACAGAATTGTCCCCTGGGCACCACAGTTCACCGTTTGGGAACTGTAAGTGGTGCCATGAAAAAAGAATTACTGAGACACCAGGAAAAGAGAATGCTTGGGAACTTTTGCTGTAAAGCTTGCGTTGTAGGGCTCTTCCCATCTTCTTCGACCTTCTTGTGGCAGGATGGGGTGAAATCCATGGTGGCTTCATCTTTTTGGGAAAAAGTAATTTTCACAGTGTCCCTATAAAGATAGTCCTCGACCAAATTGAACCCGAAATTTCTGTTGCTAAGTGAGACATTAGTTAAGTGAGTTTTGCCCCATTTTATAATCTTCCTTGCCACAGTTGTTAAGTGAATCACTACAGTTGTTAAATTAGTAACACGGTTGTTAAATGAATCTGGCTTCCCCATTGACTTTGCTTGTTAGAAAAGGTGATCACATGACCCTGGGAAATAGCAACCTTCATTAATATGAGTCAGTTGCCAGTCATCTGAATTTTGAGCATGTGACCATCGGAGTTCTGCAACGGTCATAAATATGAAAAACAGTCATAAGTGCCTTTTTTCAGTGCCATTGAAACTTCTAATGGTCACTGAATGAACTGTTGTAAGTTGAGCACTACCTGTCTTTTTTTTACCATGAATAAAACACAAACCTTTATTTTTAAGTTTGTGTTCATCTGCATTTCCTTACTAGACTTTTACAAGCCATCTGGAATAGCAGTGTGAATGGAAACTAAAACCAGGGATTTGGTGGATTTTTTTTTCCTATGGAGAAGAAGCTAAACTTGTATTTCTTCGACTTGAGTGGAGCTGAACTGTATGTTTGTAGCATTCCAGATTCCTTGTGCAGCTAATGTGTGCATGCAACCTATTGGAGTCAGAAAGAAAAAAGAAAGTACTTTAGACCTTTGCAACTCTGCCTGCTTCTTATATAATTAGTATATGGCATTGGTTTGTGATGGATACCCTGGTGCAATTCTTATTGTGTGTCCAACAAGCAATTGCGTTTGGAGGGTGTGTGTGTGAAAGATGTAATAATTCTTTCGAAGCAAAAGGGATTCCTAAGCAGTCCCTTCCAAGGTATTCAAGTTTTAAAATTTGCAATGCGATCATAAGCAGATACATTAACCACCTTTTGATAAAATTGACACTCTCTCACTTGCTGTGTTCTCCGGTATCCTATTACGTAGACCGTTTTGCTTGCTCCTGTCTGTCGTCAAGGCTCCAGAAAACAATTACCTATCTCTAATGCATCCTTTCAGACTCCCAGGACACACAAATAATGGTACAGTCACTTGTGAAGACAGTGAATAGTCTCTTTAGTCACGTCTCTAAAATACTGTAAGTTTTTCCTTTCCAGACCACCAAAAAAACCAGAAATGAAATTAAAAGGTTATATTTTAAATTAAGACCTTTTTGTCTGAAATGTTGTTTTGTGATGGCTGTAGAAAGAGAAGTCTTCCAGTCAAAGAACAAGGAAGTGAAAATTATAATCAAAAGTAATATTAAACAATAAAGTATCTAAAAATAAGAGCTGAGCTTCCACACCATGGCCACAAATTAAGCATATACCAACTTTTCCTGTAAAGAATGAGTAAAAATATTACACTCTGTTTGTAGTTTTGATTCTTGTAATTTTTACAATTCTGAAGAATATTGTTCCTGATGTCCTTGCCCCTTTCCTGATACTTTTTTTTAACCTTTGTACCACTCTTCAGATTGTCATAACTACTTTAAATTTGTCTTCTTATAAGCCAGTATAAAGGACTTTGTATTTATAATCCCCTTTCTCTTACTTTAATAATGAGATGCTCATCAAAATATTTCTGTTTAATCTTGTCCTCTAAAGTTTTGAGCAGTGTTTTTTCAAAAAGCAGATGTTTCAATCCCACTTTAATATCATTTTAATGAGTCAATGTGTTTTTGCTGCTTTAATGTTGTTATTGCATACTGTGTTGGTACCATTTGTTGAAAGGTAATAAATTTTCAATCCTTTTTTATTCTCCAGTTCTGGTAGGCTGTTCCATTCAGTTATGATAAATATTTACTTTTTTCTATAATTTTCTTTCCTCAATGAGAATTAGTTCGTTTTCAGAGTTCCATAAAAGAGCTTTTTACTTACACTGCTAAAGATCTGTTGGTTTAGATTTCCTTCTCTTTGACTTACTGCTGTTTTTAAATGCAAAGAATAATATTAAAATCATACTTTTTTCCTGCTGACTAGTTTTATTGATTTTTCTCTTCCCTCCCCCCCCCCCCCCAATTTCTGCTACTTGCCTTCATTTTTTTGGTTGGTCATTCCTATCTTGTTTGAGGCTCCATGCCTATACTCTTTCAGTTTTTTTAGTTATGTATGGTAAAACTGTAGGTCATTTCCATTGTTGTCCTTGTCTCCTACATCAGGATTCCCCAACCCCTGGGCCACGGACCGGTACTAGTCTGTGGCCTGTTAGGAACTGGGTTGCACTGCTGGAGGAGAGTGGCGGGTGAGCGAACCCTGTTGAAAATTGTGCATGTGTTGGATCTAGGTTGTGTACTTCTCTTAGCCCAATGATGGAATTAATTTGTTTTTTCCTCTCACTGATCTTAACTTTTGTTTCTGCAGAATGTTTGTTCCATATCCCTTTTATTTGTCTAAATAGGTTAGACATAAATCTATATCAATGATACAGAAATATCTATGTTAATGGATTTCTGCATATTGATGAAAGAACTATCTTGGTTCTTGAGCTTTTGCTATCTAATACTTTTATTCACCCAGCCAGCCATCCACCAACTTTGGATATGACTTCCTGATTATGACTTCTTGGGCAGAATCTGAATTTTATGTTAAATGTGTATGAAACCTTCATGTATTTGTGCTGCTACTACAGCAGCACCAGCAATAATTTGGCTTCAGTCCTGGCCAAGGAATAAAACAACTGTTAGGTTTAAACTACAATATCAAAAATTCAGTCTGATTGAATTTGTCATTAGTTGTTGAAGGACATGTAATTTGATATTGTCCCATTAAGTTTGTTTATTTCTATTTCTATTGTTAAAACCTGCATACAGAACAGATTTAAGAATCGCATCAACTCAAATCTCTATCTAATGAAAGTTAATATTTTACTTATTTCATATTTTTCTTAGTGTGGAATAACTATTTCTAGGGAGTCAAGACTCTGTCATCATCATCATCATCATCACCATCATCACCCTAGCATTTTTCCCGCAGGTCCGCTTTTTGTATCTACAAGCGCCATCTTGTGCGATCAAATGCAGCATCCGAGTGTAACTGGGCATTTTTCATGTCCGCATTTATTGTATCTTGTCATCTTTGCTTCGACCTTCTTTGTTTTGTTTTCGTCGCAGCCAGTGGAGTCAAGACTATAAATATGAGGGAAATCTTATCATTCTGAAGAAATTTTCTATACTAAAATGCTTATATTCATGTTCGTACTGGTAGTTACAGTATATTATACTTTTTTAATAGAGAAAGTCAAAAAGTGGTCATATGATTGTTAAATAGGTTATTTACTTTTTAAAGCAAAGAACACTATTATTTTCTCCTATGATCCATATAATGAACTTTGCCAGAAGAAATAGGAATGTGGTTATGTGGTTTCTATATTTCTTTATATCTGAGGAACTTCCCTGTTTACTAACTGATCTTAAACTAAAATAATGGGAAATCTTGAATATACATGCCCATATTTCTTTGATAATTTTACATTGGTCAGAATGTCGTTTAATATAATTATGACCTCCTTTAATGATTTCGTGGAGCTTGAAGCCGAAGTGCCATCAGTTTGTTGATGATACCAAAATGCTTTTTCTTTTCATCTAATGCAGCCAAGATGCGAAAAAATGGCACCGGATGTAAGATAATTAACTGATCCACAGATTAAACAAAGGGTTAGGAAGTGGATAAGTCACTTGATCCCAGAGTAGGTGGTCAGCCTGTTCTTGCTAGAATTTTATTCTCTCAGAGGATGAAGTTTACAGCTTGGCTTGGTGATGGGCTTTTCTTTTCAAAGAGAAAAGAGGAGAAGAGCCTTCTCTACTGTGGTTCCTGCCCTTTGGTACATCTTACCCCCTGAGGTGAGATTGGTTCCCATCCTTCTGACTTGCTGTAAGAGCTGGCTCGCCAGATGACTTAGGGTCCCAATGGGGAAGCTTCGAAGTGGAGCTGGTTAATTAAGAGCTAACCCCCCTCCCCCCTCTTGCATCCCCCTTCCCCCTTCTCCATCTCGTGTCCATGATTTTATTCTGTTTGTATTGCTATTTTATTGAGTATTTTTATATTTGACAATTTTAATGTTTTTATATTGTAAGCTGCCCGGAGTCATTTTGAAACAAGGTGGGCAGCAAATAACACCCGTCAAGCGCCAAGGAAATCAGGAGATCCAGGCAGTTCAAATGGGTACAAAGATTTATTGTAAGCTTAAGCTCCTACAAGAATCTGAACTACTAATGGCCCAAGCAAATTGGCGATAGATAAGAGTCACAGGAATTCAAGCTGGGCAGGAGTTAGATCTCTTGTGGGCATGAAGGGACTCATGACTGATGATGTGTTTTACCCCTCTTTCAAGCTCTGCCTGGTCATCTCCTACATCATCATTGGCATTGACAAATTCACCATCAGTCAATTGCAAAAGGCAGTTTTACTTGGAACCGCTTACATCCTTTGATGATATCTGTAACACCACCAAACATCCACATCTGCCTATTCCAAATCCTTGGAAAGGATTTGATAGGCAGACAAAATGCCAAATCCAGTCTGAATGTCTAGCTGACTGTGTGAATAACAACAACAACAGTAGGCTTTGCTCCGGATAGCGCATGGTATCCAGAATCCTTTTTAATAGTACAGTATATCAACAACCTCTCTTGTTAAAAGGTCTTCTCTTGTCACTTCTGCCATAATAAGTTATCAATCATTTTATTATGCTGGGCTTTCAAGGATGGCTGCTTCCAGAACATGGTGGTTAGCTCTGGGGCTTAAATATTTGCATAGATCTCCAATAATTTAGGTTGTTTTTGCTTTTAGGTACTTATTTAGGCGATAAGGTATATAACTGTTAGGAGAAGTCTTTCTTGAAAGTTATACCTCATATTTGAGAACTTTCTCCACAGAGTATTCTAAGCAAATTTAGTAACTAGCTCAATATTGGAATCAGATTATCTACAGCCAGAAGGACACAGAATACAGTATGCAGGGTAACTCGGAAGTCTTATAAATTGTATTTAAATTAGGAAGCACTTTCCATATCACCTTTTGCTCAAAGCAGCTATACAATAAATGCAATCAATGGACTGGTAACCAAACAGTTCATAATATCTGGCCTGTTGTTTAAAGAATTTAAATTTAAAGAGTGTTTGAAAGAGTTTAAAGTATAAGAGAGAGAGACAAGCATTTCAAATGTCCATTTTTTTTTATATGAATGCAAACGCTTAGCACCCACTGTTTTTGTTTTCTCGGATAGGTTTGGTGTAATAAATTTTAAAAGAACCCTAACAAAAATCTCCATTTAAAAATCAGTAAGTTATCGAGGCATTATGAGTCGCGCAGTGAGTTTTAGTAATTTTCTTAATATTAATGACCAGCTATTAAGATGGATGGCATGGGGTTAAATGTTTTAGCCTGCTGATTTTTTTTTTCATTTTCTGTTTTGATAGTGAGCATTCAGTAATAAATATGAAGTGAAGTCAAACAGTTACCTTGAACATTGCTCAAGAGGCATAACCTTGCTAGCAGAATGCTTCAGGCAACCTTTTATACGTCATACTGTAACCATCATATCTTAACTGGGAAATTAAGTGGAAATATTATATAGTGACCTCGAATTTCTGCAGGAATCAAGGTAGAACAGTTGTCACAGCTGGGGTACTTTGTCAACCTCATTTTTTTTTTTAAAAAAAATATTTTCTCATAAAGATGTGGCTTCCAGAAGGAGCTGTGAAGGAGAAGCAGTGGGTTTACATATTGAGAACAGGAAGTCCTCAACTTACAACAGTTTGTTTAGTGACCGTTCAAAGTTACAATGGCACTGAAAAAAGTGACTTAACAAGCTTTTTTCACACAACCGCTGCAGCATTCCCCATATTCACATGATCGAAAATTCAGATGCTTGGTAACTGTCTCATATTTATGATGGTTGCAGTTCCCCGGGGTTGTGTGATTACCTTTTGTAACCTTCTGACAAGCAAAGTCAGTGGGGAAGCCAGATTCACTTAACAACCGTGTTATTAACTTAACAACTGCAGTGATTCACTTGAATACTGTTGTCAAGAAAGTTCGTAAAATGGGAGAACATTCACTTAACAAATATCTCACTTAGCAATGGAAATTTTGGGCTGAATTATGGTCGTAAATTGAGGATTACCTGTATATAGCTTGAACTATTTGAAATTAGGAAGAATGGATGGTGCTTCGCAAGATAATTTTATATCTCTAGCTTTTAGTCTGATATACTGCCCCATAGTGCTTTAAAGCACTCTCTGGGCAGTTTACAATGTCAGTATATTGCTCCCAACAATCTGGATCCTCATTTTACCAATCTTGGAAGGCTGAGGCAATCTTGAGCCCCATCAGGATTGAACTCCATGCTGCCGGCAAAGTTGCCCGCAGTACTATAGTTTAACTACTGCTCCATCAGGACTGTTATAGTATTGTTCTCCAAAATGTCCGTAATGATTCCAATAAAATGCTGCTGTAGTTTGTTTAGATGTACCCAGATATGTCCAGATACTATTTCATTAGAAACATCATGGTTTATGATTTGTTTACCGAATTTTCTTCAGAACGTTTTCTGAACAGGGACGTGATGGACTTTTCTTTAGAAAGTTATAGTGAAGACTGAAATCAGTCACTTGACAATACTTTTTCTGCTTCTGTGGGCATCAGCAGTGAATATTGTAGTTTTAGAAATGGATTCAAATTGTCATGTTTTTTATACGATGCTGCCTCTGAAGGTATTTCGGGAAAATAATACAATTTGGAACAGAGCAGCTAGTCTGCTAAGAGCAACTAGGCATAAAGAACACATTTCAGTACTTCATGAACAGTTATTCTGGCTCCCTTTATGGTAAGAGGCCAAAGGCATGAGGTTCTTTTATTAGAGGTGAAGCATCTGGCAACTTGGATGGAGGCCTTTTCCATTGGACTGCCTTGGCTTTCGCTGTTTTTCCAGATTTGCCCTCAGAAAAAAGAACTTCTTTTTCTTTCTCTCTTGGATATTACTTTGGTAGAACTTGATGTCTTCAGCTTATTTAATGTACGTTTATTTTGTTTGGGGTATTATATTTTAAGTTGTCTAATGATGTATTTGATAAAGGGAACATAAATCTTGAAACAATTGCAACAGCAACAAAAGAACGGGATTTTTTCCCCCTATCTATTTGCAATTTTGGCGGTATTGCTGTTTCATAAAAGTGTCATGTTAGGAGCAATCATGTTATTGTGATTAAATACTATTGAAGTTATTTATTTATTTTTATTTTATTTGCATATCATCTATTCCAGGAGTATCAAACTCAAGGTCTGTGGGCCAGTTCTGGCCCATGGGGTGTTTAGATCTGGCCCGTGGGGCCATCCTGGAAACAGCGAAGGACTGGCCCGCGCTGCCTTTGCCAACGAAAATGGAGCTCGGGAGGACCAAGTGTGGGGCCCCTGAGCTCCGTTTTTGCTGGCAGAGGGCTGCAGGAGGCTGTCACAGTCAAAAATGGATGTCGAGCTGGCAACACACACCCAGGCCCCCTGAGGTCAAACACAACCCTGATGCAGCCCTCAATGAAATTGAGTTTGACACCCCTGATCTATTCCAAGAGACTTTAGGAGTCTAACCACAAAAGGTTCGGGTTCTGAAGAGGGGAGCTCCACATGTAAGCCACCTTAAGTTCCCTGGGGAAGGCCAGGATAAACATATCAAATTACAGTGTTGCAGTTTGTATGTGTGCAAAATGTATGTCTGTGTATCTACAGGTAAGAACACCTAATCAGTCATATCTGGGCTGAGCAGCTAAGCTGGTAGGGGGCACAGTAGCTTAATGACCTGGAATGTTGTCCATAAATGGTCTGCATTCCAGCGGATCGAGCCTGGCTCCATAAGATGGAGTGAACTCCCATCACTCGATTCCTAGCTCCTGCCCATCCAGCACTTTGAAAGCATGCAATATTGCAAGTAGATAATTGGGTGCCACTTTGGTGGAAAAAATCTAGTTGCATTTGTGTGTGCGAAGAGCGGAAACTTGGGCTGGACCTGGCTGGTTGCGAGGCAACGCAACATGAGGCGAGGCAAGGCGAAATCGACAGAGTAGCCCCAAAGAGCCAGTAACCCAAGTGTCGCTAGTCAGCTGGTGCAAGCTAATTTGCTCACTGCGGTGCATCAAGGATAGACATGCAAGTGCTGAACAGAATAAACTAGCAATTTAGGCTGTCTGGACTGCATTGTGTCTGGCATGTGTAGATTTTCCTGACATTGCATGCCATACACTAAATAAATAAATAAATAAATCTAAGCTGGTTAGTATTTGGATTGAAAGACCACCAAAAAACTCCAGAACTCTTCTGACTAGATTGGGAAACGGATAAACTGAAAACTAGGCGTAGGCATTGACAAACCATAACCATACTATAGCCAAAAAATGCAATATAATTGCAACCATGAAGCCACCTCAATAATTTATAGAGACTTTAATGCAGTTGATGTATGGCAGTTTGAATTTTAGGTAAGAAACTGAATGGGAGGGAGATGGATGAGAGGCTTTCAATCCTTTAACTTATACTTTTTCCCGTTGAATTGATCCCTATGGGAATTAACCCTAGTAGATTCCCTCTGTGCTACAATTATCATTATCTAAATACTCAAATACTATTTCTCTCAAATAAATAATCCCAGTGAGGGTGACTTTAAATACTCATCGTTATCCCTTTTCCAGTCTTTTTTTTCCCTTTGAGTGCTGCACATGTTTAGAATACATGTGAGGTAAATTATGTTTAAAAGGCACATCTCCTGAAGATTGAAAGTTGTTTGCATTCAGACAAAGAGGCTGCTGTTCTCCCATCCTTCTCCGCAAATGTTCATAAACTCAGATTATGAAATATCACATACAATGTCCTACTGTCTCCATTTGCCTGCTTATACAGTAAGCTTCCATGATGTTGTGAAGATTAGGATTTGAATTTCCATAGATGAACTTCTAGGTGATGGATTAGGAACATTTTTATAGTAACCCATTCATTACTTTAGGGAAATGAGGTGGCATTTTTGCAGTTACAAACTAAAGAATAGTGTTATAAATAAAATAATGTTTGGAAACTTAGGAGTGAAAGTTCAACAAATGAATCAAGCTAAATCTTCTTAAACTACTTTCTGAGAATTTTGGAATTGTTGACAATATCATTGAAAACTGGCCAGCATTTCTGGAGTGTACTGTAGCATATTGAAGAATTTATTTTTGCTTTTCTGTGAGAAAGAGGTTAGAGCTACATCTTATTTTTCTATTTTTGCTTAAACATAGGCTGGGTAATAAAGAAGTATTGGCTAAAAAACTATTATTGGTCTCTTTGAACACTGTTTACATCAAAATGGCAGTTTTGATTGTCCTGAACATTTAGTTCCATTGCATCGCAAACTAGTTTCCTGAATCTGAGAAAGGAAGAAAAATACTCTCTACATTCAAGGCATCATTTTACACATTTCTATCATATTTCTTCTTCATTTAGTTATTGATAGAATTTTTCCATTGTCCATTAGTTTTTCCTTCCATACAAGGATGAAATTTAAAAATAAATAGTATATAATACAGTTTTCATATCTGTTGGGCAAATATCTGTTACCATATTTGTTATCATTTCTGCATAAGCCAGCTACCATGCAAGAGGCAGTTCTTTGAGTGTAAGGAACACTCTTGATCTTAGCTCAATCATGTCTAGGTGTGCCCTAGACATTATTATTATTATTTACAATCAGCCTTAAAATTTCAGTTTTAGTCTTCAGTGGGTTTAGTATAAGTAGATTAGAATGGATTGATGTTAAATCAAGGCAATTCAAATAATTGAAAAGATAGATTTCTTAGGTGGTGAAAATCTGATTAGTTGACAATAGTAATTTATAGTTAAGTAGAACATAATTCAGTCTAAGCAGGTTTATTCCTTAATTAGTCATGTTTGATTTACTTGATTTCCCTCTTTTTTTAGCTATATAGTTGGCTTTGATTTTAAGAATGAAAATATTGCAGAGATTAATAATACATCACTTGCAAATTACATATCATTCAGATCTTGAAAAAAATACCAACCTCTGGATTACAAAGAAGCTTTGTATAGGATAATCTAGTCTTCCTTCTTTTCCAAGTCTTTCTTTACTTTGCCAAAAACAAAAAAGCTTATCATTCAGAAACTTAGTTCAAAATTGCACTATAAACCATGGTTGATTTAACCATGATCTTTGAGTGAACTGGAAATAACTGGGTTTGTATAATATGCTATGCCAAAATTAAATCATGTGTAGTTAACACTCCAATTCAGAGCTAGGAATAATGAAAGGGTTATTCTGAAGCTAGGAATATGGACAGGATCCTATATTAAGCTAACTTTAATACACATTCTTTAAAATCTTACATTGAATTCTAGTATAAATGTTTAATTCTGTGCTTATTTGTTTTTCTGTAGTAGATTCCTCTCCCTCCTGGTATATTACTGATGAATTAAAAATATTAAATCCTCAGCCTTTGGAAGTAAACACATACATACATACATACATACATACATACATACATACATACATACATACATACATACATACATACACATGTAAACATACAATGCAATCAGTTCTTTAAAGTGATGTCCACAGTAGACTCTTGTTTTTAGATGTGAACACATATTCGTGATGAACTGAATAATTATAATATCTCAGGTGGCTTTATGTCTTTAGATAACTTGGTCATTAAAGATGAGAGTACTATTTAGTGCTTTTTCAATTTGAGAGCTAATAGGTGTTAATTACTGCTGGTTTCCTGGGTTATCTTAATCAGATGCCTGATCATTTGTTAATTGGTTTAGAAACTCATTTCAAAGTTATTGGGGAAAAACTAGAAAAATATTAAGGACAAGTGATATCTCTCAGAGGGCTTATTATAATAGTCCAATATTGTATATCAAAATTTTTAATGTAAGATATCAGAGAATTTTGAAATTTTTCTGCATTGAAAGCTCTGAAAATACACTGTCATATTTATTCCAATTATTGAATTTTAAGGCAACATTACTACCGTAATCTTTTATCTGTTGTTTTTTAATTAAAATCTGTAAACAGTAATGGGGTGTTTTTTTTCTCCTTTGGTGTCTCAAATGGGCTTCAGTGACCTTCCCAAAAAAGCTGCTCTGAAAGTCAAAATAAGAATTTGATCACTGTTGGAATAACTTACCTGGTCATAAATAGCTTTTTTAGTCTAGAACTTGATTGGGTTGAAGCATGATATAAGGAGGACTTAATTTTATAGCATAGGCAACTTCATCAAAATAAAATCACTCATCAGCATTGAAAATTTTGTTTAGACATAATTTTGTATAGAAATAATTGGAATTAACTTCAAATTCTCCCTTCCAGTATTATAAGAAAATAAAGTTTAAGCACCTCTTCTCTTCTCCTCTCCTCTCCTCTCCTCATGTTGCTTCATTCCCTTTCAAGAAAAGGGGAAGAACTTTCTGTGTTGTTCTAAAAGAACCCTTATATTTATCTGATCAAAAGACAGATTTTTTTAAAAAAGAATAATTTACTCAAAAAAACCTGCTAGCAAATGGGTAAGATTTGGAATTCTAGTACAGATAAAATTTCTTTCTCACAAGCAGGCAAATATCTAATATTAATCAGTATCTGAAATATCTTTATACTAGCTCATAAAATAATGCAAAAGAAGAATGTGCTTGTTGGCGGCTTTTAAAAATATACTGTTCTGGCCTTGTGGCTTCTCTAATAGCTCTTTTTTATTATTGAGAAAAAATGTTTTAAAATCTAGCAATCTTTAGGAATAGAATTTTCGTTTTGCATATTGCTGAAGTCAGCAAATGGTTTTAATGCTGAGAACTTCAGTCAAGCAAGGCATTTATTGTATTTTGTAAGTCCTTGAACCTTTAGTAAATTGCACTTGAAAGTAAGTTATTAGTCAAAGTCATGACGTACCTCCCTCTGTAGGAGATGTAGCATGCAATTGTCATGGAAAAAGTATTCTTAGGGAATATTACAAAATACAAATTAAGATTATATATTCATTGCTGTAAAAAGAGTCTGTTTACTGAAGTTACCATAGGCCTACTATGGTAACCAGGTGAAAATAAGGACATAAGTTTTCTTGTGGCATCTTATTTTTATGACTGCCATCACTTAAGAATCTTGTTCAAAATCCATTAAAAGTTCTTGATGGGAAAGGAATCAAGTGTAGGCTTTTGTTTTCAGTTCTATTTATTTATTTTTATACCACTTTAATTATTTTTATAAATAACTCAGGGTGGTGAACAAGCGTAATGCTCCTTCCTTCTCCTATTTTTCCACAAAAACAAACTTGAGAGAAGTCACCCAGTCAGCTTTCAAGCTTAAGATAGGACTAGAACTCACCATCTCCTGATGATTGGCTCAAAGTCACCAGCTGGCTTTCCAGCCTAAGGTGGGACTAGAATTCAGACTCTCCTGATTTATTGCCTGGTGTCCTAACCACTAGACCAAACTGGCTCTCAATAATACCACTTGGCTTTGTAAACATTGCTTAAATAATAGAAATAGTGGTTATTTTCCTTTCCCTTTTTTTAAAGTGGGCATTCTGTTACTGGATAGTTCATGATGTGCTAAACCCATCTCTTTTATTTTAAATGTTGATTTCAAATAAAAAGCAGATGGAAGAGAAGGAGACTTTCCCAGGCTACACTGAACAAAAGAACATACTTTTAAATATCTGTTTCTCTGGAAACCTAGTATAGCTGCTATAACACAATCTTTCTCCTTCGGCAACATTTTAAAGTGCTGTTTAGTCCAGATTTTGGGCATATCTACATGAAACATTCCATAACAGCTTGTCCAAATTTAACTGAAAAATGGGACACACTTGGGGTATCTCCTTGATTTTCCTATATTTATGAGGCTTCAAGAAAATAGATATTGTCTGAAACTTTTATGCAGTCCTAAACAGATACTGTAGTTACGGTATGTAAGTATTTCTAACCTAGGTGTGAATTCAGCTGTTTATCATCACTTTGTAATGGAAATATTACATTCCATTGTTGTGATTGTTTT
>JANHFL010003058.1:100179-134143 GCA_032468155.1 Oxyrhabdium leporinum
TGTGATTGTTTTACCAATATAGCTGTACATGTAGTCCTCAATTTACAACCATAATGGAGTCTGCCAATTGTAGTTATAAGTTGCAACAGTCGTAAAGTGGGTCACCTAGGTGACCGGTTTGATTTTGTGGCAATCGCAGTTCTAATGTGAACCTATTATTTTCTATGGGCCATTTTTGTCAAAAACTGGAAATAAATGGCAGGTTTTGGCAAAAACCTTGCTTTGTTGAAGCCAAGTGGACAGTATGTTTGGATTTTTGAAGGCATTTGCTAAGCCCCATCCCCATGGTGGACAGAAGGAATTCTGGACTACCTGTGTTAGTTTAAGTATTCTTTAGGGTTGGGAAACTATGGCCCCTTTATGACTTATGGACTTCAACTCCAAGAATTCTGGGAATTGAAGTCCACAAATCATAAAAGGGCCATAATTCCCCATCCCTGCTTTAGACCAACACTTTTAAGTATTTAGAGTTTCAAAAATTGGAGAATTGAAGAAAGACTTTTGAAAAGGTAGGATGCAAAATCTGTTCATGGGTTTCTATACAGTTTTGTTAAACTCATGTGGAGTAATTACGATGGGGAACATTACCTATAAAGACAAATTACCCCTTGCAAAAAAACACACCAAAAAAAAGCTGACTGGAGCTGCATGTGCATTTGAATGAGAAACTGGTTATGATTTATTGAATGTTATTTTACTAGTTAAAATGCCTTCACTTTGGTTTTCCCTTTCAAATTTATCCTTCACAATCTAGACACTTAATTATTTTTTGTTTCTTGATTACAGGGAGAAAAAAATGAAAATACAAGATATTAAAAATAATATTAAAGAAGCTATAGAGGTAAGTCTTCCAGCTGTTCCTTGTTTTGACTAAATTGTTTTAACCTGTAGCATTCTGGTAACATGCTTGAAATCATTTTCTCCACAGACAATAGTAACAGCGATGGGAAACCTGGCACCACCAGTTGAACTAGCTAATGCAGAGAATCAGTTTCGAATTGATTATATATTAAACTTAGCAAACCAGATAGATTTTGACTTCCCACCAGTAAGTATGCATTTTTATTGAAATGATATTCAATTAATATTTAAGCTTTTGTCTCTTTGTTCTTGTGGGTATTTTGAAAAACAGTAATTTTTTGGATTTTCTGATGTTTCCAACTTGCATGTATTGATTGGTATCCAAGTATTGATCTACAAATGTGAATCTAGAACCTGACTTTTGTTTCTTCTTTGGGCTTTTCTGCATGAGCTATGGGTTGAATGATACAGATGTATAAACTCTCCAGTGGCTGTGCATGTTTTCCAAAGAAATTGAAGGACTCCAGTATTTGAAGTATATTGAGAGTAAAGTGATGAAAATGGAGGAGGTATTTTCATATTTACCATCAGTCTTTCTGTGACCCTTAAATATATGTGCGTTTGTGTACATGTATAAGCGTGTGAGCAAGCCATCTGTGCAATGTAAATTAAAAATGCTCACAAACAAATGCTTAAATTTATATGGATCTTCTCAGCGAGGCTTTAGGTCCATGGGCCATTCACGCAACTAAAAGTTAGCAGTATATTGTAATTCAATTTGAAGTAAGGCAAGCTGGAGCAGTGGAGCTAAGATTGTTTTTCATTGATAACATCACCTCAGACAAAGCTTTTCTGGTATGGGCCCAATAATAAATTTGGAGGTTCTCTTTTAGGATCCAAGACAGATTTTAGTTAGTATTGTTTATATTGCTTTCTAAATGCCTCAAGGGCTTGTGTCAAATAAACCAACATTCTCAACAGTGAGCCTGCCTGCTATTTTTTACTTTTGTTAAACCTGCTGAGTCACTATAAAAATCATTTCCTGATCCTTGTAGCTCTGAAAGATAATTTTTTTGATGTTGGTTTCATTGATAGAAATAACTTTGTGAATGGGGCTCCCTTATTTCACTCCTGTCACCAGTGTCAGCTCCTGGTTATCACAGAGTTTTTGGCCTGCATTTGTTTCTGGTTAGCAGCCAGTATTATTTTGACAGAGAATTTTCTTACACATCTAGATGGGGGAAAGGTGCAAATATTAGTCATTTTGGGCCATCTCGAAGTATTTCTGGCTTAGAAATGGCCATTGTCTTACTTGCTAACAAGTGTCTATGGGAGAGGGAGGGAGGGGGAAAGGGAGGGAGGGAAAGGCTGAGAAGTTTCCAGCTAGGCAAGGCTTCAGAGGAAGTCATGGTTAATAATCTTCCAGTAGTTGAGGATTAATGAGTAGGTTCTTTGGCACTACAGATTTCTAAGTTACAATAAATTCACCCCCTCCCTCTGTACATTGGATATAATGCACACACAATACCAAGTGCATTGATTGTCAGGAATTTGCATATTTTGAATAAATCTTACCGGGAAATACAACCAAGACTTATGTGAGTGCTGAAAGCTGTTGTGTTGCTGAATTGTGGATTCACTTCTCTATTGGCTATCATCCGGAACTGTTATGGAAGTTGAGATGCGTTTATATTTCACTGTATAGGTTTTTTTTAAAGAAAACTTGTAAGTAGCTCCCTGTGCACACATAATAGAGAAGTATTTTGCCAAAATCTCTGTGAAGTCAGGTCAGATCAGATCAGGTGCTTCCACTCCCCAGTCCTTTTGATTGTGAAGTAAAACTGTCTGCTACATTAGGTTGTTTATTGCAGCATAGGAGTTGGGAGAGAAAACTACGTCAGGAATATTTGGGGCATCAAATGTCATTTCTGGCCTCTGCAGAAAATTATAATGCTGGGCTCTGCAGAAGATTATAGTGCTACAGATGCAGCCTGCTCATTGCATCATTGGTGTCGCTTTCTCTTCTGAGATGTGTCTTCCTGATGCATAGAGTCTCACCTGAGCTCATTTAAATGTTGTATTCCTTTGGTACTAGGAGAAAAAAAAAGACTTTGGGTATTAATTATATGTAAAGCAATGCCATACCCTGGAATATCTCTATACTCCTAACCTCCTGGGCGCAATCATTGAAATGAAGAGTCCTCAGAGAAAATTGGAGACTTTATAACCTTAGTTTATACAAATTTCCCCTTCTGAATACTGTAAACAATGGAGAGCAGCTTTCTCTGGTGCATTGTGCACAAGAGGCTGGGACATGTCCAATTTTGTGGTGAAGTTGAAAATTTACAATACTCCATTTTCTTAAAAATAGCAAATATCACAAGTTTTCTGTAAAGTATTCAACTTGGTCGTCTTATTGCAAGCTATTGTTTCCTAGGGCATCTGTGGACGTGTTTTTGTGTTAATTGCTGATTCAAGTTCCTATTTGTATACTTCTCTTTGATCTCCAGCAGCATTTTTATAAACCTGTTTGTTTGGTACTTGAGCCTAGTTTTTCTTCTGGATTTTTTTTAGAGCGCATGACTAGGGAAATGAGTTACTATGGCCTCAGTATCTCAGCCTAAGAAATACAGAGGCAATTTAACATTAAGATATTTTTTCATTAGTGCTGGCTCACACAAAGCCACCAAGTATACCTGATCTATCTGTGGTCCACCTAGACATTCTCTCCATTTCAGTAATCTGTAGACCTGTTTTATGATGCCTTTTTGCTTTGTTATGTGATATACCTGTGAGATTGTGGAGCGAAGGAGTAATATGCAGTTATGACTTGAACTGATCATAGTTCCTTCAGCCTGTAGAACTGGCTTGGCAACTTTACACCTTTCACCTCATGCATGAGGGAAATGAGCAGTGGGTAGGAAACTGAAGTCTGGGTGCTGCTTGTTTGGAAAAGGCTCAATAGTAGTTGTGGTGTTTTTTATTTTATTTGTTTATTTGACTGAAGATGTAAATATCAAGTAACCATTCATTTTAACAAAACTATTATCTGCAAAAAGGTAAAAGCTGCTAACTGTAGCTCTGAGATTGGCTTTGGGCAAAGATCCATTTTTTCTAGTCTTGGGTGTCGTGATCTCAGCAATTGGATGGAGGCCAAATTTATTTGTTTATTTTATTGTATTATATTTGTATCCCCCCTTTATTATTTTTACAAATAAGTCAAGGCAGCAAATATATCCAACACACTTCTATCTCTTAATTTCCCTACAACAACAACTCTGTCAGGTAAGTTGGACTGTGCCTGACCCGAAATCACCCATGGCTAAAGAGGGATTTGAACTCCCGGTCTCTTTGGTGGGTTGACAAGTGACTGTGGGCATTGAATTGTTGACTTTCATTTAGTGAGATAAATTATACAGAAAATTTACCACATTAACATACTAATCTCAAAGTAATTGTAGTTTGGATAGTCTGTTTCATGCTTTGGGGGTTGTTCTCTCATTTCCCTCTGAAAGATACTAGGAAGCTGAAGGCAACCAAGAAGATTCATAGACTGAGACACGATGGCAGTCTTAGTGAAGTAACCAAGTGGGCATGATTCTTTAGGGAACTGTTACCATAGATTAGCTCCTATCTTTCTTCCCTCCCTTCCCAGGGTGTTGAAGCAGACTTTTGGCACAGTTTCTTTCATGCATTAGATAGGTTAAAAAAGACACAGGTCTTTTCTCTCACTCTTAATGGTGGCTCTGAAGAAGTTGAGGAAGTTGGTGGGTGTTTCCCATATTAAAGGAGAACAGATCACTGAATGCATTGGCAGAAACATCAGGTGTTTCTTTGAAAGAAAGGGGGGGAAAACATGCTTCCAGAAGCTTGTGGCACGAAAATCACCTCCCTCTCTCTAAAGTCAACCTTTTGACTAGTTAAATTAATTGATGCAGTACTGTGAAACATACACATCAGCCTCCTACTCATTATGAATTTTGCGTGCCAGTGCTATTTAAGAAAAATTGCCAACACAGGCACAAAATTATCATTAGATACCTCTGTTGAAATCATCTTAGTTTAAGTTGTAGCTTTATAGTACTAAAGTTATGAATTAAATAAAGTATTTATTTATTTCAGTTATTGGCTGGTACAACACATAAGGATCATGCACAGATTAAAGCCAAAATAGGGAGATTTGCAACTTTGACATCTCAGAAAAGAAAGCTAAGTGTTAAATTGTGTGTACGCTATGATGCAGGAGTTCAAGCGAGGATGTGGCTTATATTACTTAGCAGAGCTTAAAAGGATGAGCTGACCATATTTGTACCCGCCATGGTTACAGTGTTTAACGTGATCTTCTGTTTGAAGGAATGATGTTTGTTAACACGAGATAGTTAAAGATTGAGCACATTTGGTAATGGTTTACTACATTTCCTAAGTCGAATGGGTTAGATTTTGTATTAGCTGTACCTTGCCAAGTAACAATAAGGAATTTAGGTGCTTAATAGATGACAGTAACATCCCTTTTTGTAATCATTGCTTCCTGTTCAAGTTTTTTTTTTAACCACAGTAGCCATTTGTGTCTAAAGAAACTCAGCAAAACCAAAGTAGAAATCTTTGCTATAAAAAGACAGGGGGAAAATTTAAAAAAACTTTCTCAGGAAATGGGCACTGCTTTATATGTTTTCCCCTAATGAAAAAATGTACTGAAAATGCATACCTTTTAAAGAATAATTAAGAAAAAGATCAAATATTGATGAATCATTGCTAGGAAGGGAAGATCAGTGCCAATGATCATTGAGAACTATCTTCACTTTTTCCAACGGGCAAAGCAAAGTAAGATAACATGGGAATAGGGAAGGAAATGTGTCAATTTCACTAGAGAATAATACCGGTATTGTCTATGGAGATTCTCGGTCATCCAGGTCATGGTTGTCCCAAAGGTGCTTTTTCAAGAGGTAACTGGACTTTCTTTGTTTTTTCTTGAAGATGTTTTGCTTCTCATCCAAGAAGCTTCTTCGGTTCAAGGAAAAATAAAGTCCAGTTGCCTCTTGAAAAAGGCATAGTTGTTAATTTATCAGCACAACATACAAATTAAGCCTGGGAACAAAGGATTAGATGGATAATATTGAAACATCTTTCCATCCCATACATTCATTCTCATGCTTAAATATATTTAACCTTTAACTATTTAACAGTGTCTCAGGAGGGATAAACCAAAGATTAAATAAGAGCGGAATCAGTATATTCCCAATTCTTAGATTAGCTCTGTGCATTTTTATGACAGAAAGAATACATTTCATTGGCAAATTTATTGTGCATGTTTACTGTGATATTATTAGTATAATACTATGTGGAATTCTGTGGGAATTATATATGCTTCCATCAAGTTGCTTCTTAAAGGAATACAGAAAATCAGTTTTGGAGGATGGGAGAACTCAAAGTCCGCTTTAAAAACTTTTAAATAAATAAAAAGGTTGGTTCTTCTCAGAAAATAAATTTTGGCACATTTTAAACTTTTATAAAATGCATTTAGTGGTTTTAATACAGACCCAAATAATAAATAATGAGTCTTCTTTTATGACTATGTCTTTGAAATACTGTAAGTGCTGTTAATATTCAGTATTCAATTCTGAAACAAATATGAAACATTAATGAACTTCTTAGTAAAGTAACTTTATTGTACATTAATTTCTGTAGAAAACGGTAATGTTTTATTGTTTCTTAGCTAGAATATATATTTGCTATATAACTTCTGTATGAATATCACAAGTTTTTTTTAAATGCTAGCACTGTCTAAAATGAAATGCCAAGGCTTGTGGGTGGATGGAGGATGAAGAGAAAAAAAAAACTTTGAACTGAGCCCTCTTTCAATGCTACTGCATAGCCACTATTTGCTCGACCGGTAAAGGATTCTGTATGTCCCAAACCAAGTTTATGAACTGAAACAGTTGGTTCACTTTATACAATTAAATTTTCAATGGAAATTTCCTTTGACTGTCATAGAAATTTAGTGGTTTGTGTTATTTATGAATACCAATTTAAGAAAGGAACATTAATGAGATTGTTTTGGTGTAGAATATTGGATTATTTTTTTTAAATGAACCTACTTGATATGTAATACCTTGACTAAAGACTTATGGGACTTGATTGACTTTATGGAAAACTTGGACGTGATAAGAATATGAATGAAGGAATCCAACACTTGTTATTTCAGAAATCAAGTAAAAATAAAATCACTTTAATGTTCAGCTCAGCTCCTGGCAATTTAAATTGACATAATCATGAAGTTTCCACAGTATGACACCACAGTGTCATAAAGTTTTCCAGTCCTTTTCCAAGACATTTTGAAAATTTTCTAATTAATGAATAGCAACGATCTTTGAGGGTTGTCGAACCAAGCTTGATTAAACTTAAAGCCATCACGTTGGTCATATTCTACAATCTATTGAAGCTCAACTGAGAAGTATTTCGCATCAAATGAGACTTCTTATTCAATCAGTGGGTGTAGGTGGGCAGTATTTGTGATGAATAAACATATATAGAATTGTTCTATAATTAGAATCCCTGTCAAACATACCAACTGCTTAAAATCTTCCATGGTATTCATTTTCTGCTAATGTGCAGTCATAGGTATAAAAAAAGTATAGGTAGTCCTTGATATACAATCACAATTGAGCCCAAAATTTCTGTTGTTAAGTGAGACATTTGTTAAGTGAGTTTTTCCCCATTCTACCTTTCTTGCCACAGTTGTTAAGTGAATCACTGCAGTTGATAAGTTAGTAACACGGTGGTTAAGTGAATCTGGCTTCCTCATTGATTTTGCGTGTCAGAACGTCTCAAAAGATGACCGTGGGACACAGCAACGGTCATAAATATGAGTCAGTTGCCAAACATATGAATTTTGATCACATGGGATGCTACAAAGGTCATAAGTGTGAAAAACTGCCATAAGTTACTTTTTTCAGTACTGTTGTAACTTTGAATGGTCTCTAAGTGAACTGTTGTAAGTCGAGGACTACCTATATAAAGCAGAAAAGTTCCTGGGTGAATTTACTTAGGAAAGAGAACTTGGTGAATTTGCTTTCATGCTTTATATCTGCTTTTGTTATCAACATGTTTAGCAATATGTTTAAAAATTAAATGGAAATGGAAAGAAGTATTCCCGATTCCTTGAACATAATTTTTGCTTAAATATATTCATTCTGATTGGTCATCATAGTTTAAGGCTTAACATAAAATGAAAATTTCATTAATGACTTATCCAAACCAATTTAAACCAAAGAATGGTTCATTGCGATCCATGTATCAAGTCTCAGTAAATTTATCTTCTTCCTTCGATGGAGTAATTTCTATCAAATTGAAATAGCACAGTTGCCTGCCAGAAACTATATTGTGTTTTGTGGTCGATGCTTGCTCCTTTCATCAGTAGGACACAACTATCGTTTAGATGTATAGTTTAACCATGCGCATGGGCTACAAGAACTCTCCCCTTGTGATTATTAGGCAGCTTTTATGGTGAGTTTTGCTGCTGCAGAGAATGACACAGTGAGGAAAATGCACGAGACTTTCTTCTTCAATCAGAAAGTTAAAGAATCCATTCATTTCTGTTTAGTAAATGGTTTCTCAGATTTAAAATGAGAAAATGTATAACTTGCAGGTTCAAGTAGCCTATGAACTCATGGGATGTATTAAAGACTGGTTACCATTTCCATGTTGTCACCAGGTAAGAGTTTGACAGTCATAATCTCTCAAGTCCACAGAATATTGAAAGATAGATAAAATGGGAAAATTTTGGAAAGAAAGATGGAACCATTCTTTTCATCCTTAGTATGCATTTTTACGGGTTAGGGTTATTCCTGGCATGAACTATAAATGAGAAATGATTTTCTTCATTAATTAGAATTAATTAATTTTTTTACTTCTACTTTTGCATTTACTTTATATTTTTTCACATATGCCTACTTCTGTAGATGTAGATAAATCAAAAACTCAACAGGGTAAAAAAGAATGCTTTGAAGAATTTCACCTTTGATTTTCAATCTCTGCTATTATTTCTAATAACTAAGTTCTTTACATGGAAATATAAATAGCAATTAAACAATCGAAACTGCTTCTGAAAAGTGAATATGCTATGTACATTGCGGTAATATGGTTTTGAATTTGAAGGAATTTATTCCACAGGTTCAGATAGATGCTTGTCTAAACTTTCCCATATATCCAAAAGAATAAAATTCCCCGATCTTGTAAGCAGATTGTTCCATTATTAGAGTACAGGTAGTCCTTGACTAATGATCACAGTTGAGCCCAAAATTTTTGTTGCTAGGCAAAACAGTTGTTAAGTGAATCACTATAAGTTAGTAGCACAATTGTTAAGTAAATCTTGCTTTCCAGAAGGTTGGAAAAGGTAATCACATGACCCCAGGACATTGAAACCATTATAAATACATGCCAGTTGCCAAGTGTCTATATTTTGATCACGTGACCATTGGTCACTAGACAAATGATTGTAAGTTGGGGACTATATGTAAATGTCTATAGTATGGCACTGTGATTTTGGTACTTGGAACAGGTGATGAGAGTTCAGTTCCTGCGTAATATGGTCTTTGACCATCTCTCCTTCTCCTACTCAGAGTCACAGAGTTGGAAGATTTTATTTTTTTAGGCAAAGATCAAATAAAAGTCTTCACAATACTTTATTTATTTATTGAATTTATTTATTGAATTTATATTGCCGCCTATTCGCCCATGGTAACTTGAGGTGGCTATACACATACATAGTGAAAGGGAGCCCGCAGTGTCTTCTGTCCAGGAAGTTTTCCTTAATGTTCAATTGGAATCTGCCTTTCTATAACATAACTTCATTGTTCTGCACTTTGGAAAGATAGGAAAGAAATCTTGACCTTCCGTCTTTTAGGAGTTGGGGGGAGTACTGTTGCATCATCCCTTAGTGTTCTCATATCTAAATATCTCTGCTCCTTCAGTTTCTTGCCGTCAGAGAGTATCTTGCCTTTCTCCAAATCTGTTGATGTGAATGTTTCATAAGATGTGTTTTCTGTTCTTGTAACCTATAGTTGAAGTGAGATCTGACCACAACAGAATAAAATTGAATTATTATTTCCACTCTGAATTTATAAGGGGGGGAAATTACATACAGTAAATCTGAGAAATATTAAATCTAAACCCATGACAGTCAAACTGCATTCCCAGTAATTTAGAGTTACGTGAGGATCATCCAGGGGCTCAACATGATAGTTTACTCTCAGGATTATAGTGAAATCATAAGCTCTTTAGTCCTTTGTTTCGTTTAAAAGAGAAACGTCTGTGACAATGCATTACGTGACACATTTACTAGAGAGTTCTGCGCTGATTTTTCATATTGAGAAATAATCTTCAGATATCTCCAGTTTCAAGACTGCTGGTCTAAAATTGTACGGGTTCTCCCCGTTTTCATTTTACCTAATCTTTTCTTTGTATAATTTAGTTTCACTATTTTTTGCTCCCATGAATATGCTCTGAAGTTTTCAAACCTGTTACCCATGTTATTCTAGCCCAGGGGTCTCCAGACTTTAAGACTTGTGGACTTCAACTCCCAGAATTCATGCTGGATGGGAGAATTGAAGTCCACAAATCTTAAAGTTGCCAGGTTTGGAGACCCCTGTTCTAGCCCAAGATTAAATAGATTTTATCTCTAATTTGAATAAATGCGATAGCAACAGAATCCTAGAGCTAATGTATGCTCTGTTGTGAAAGTAATATCTAAGCATCTCCCATATTTTTATATGCAAACTTGTATTTCTGTTAAATATTAGCTTCATAATCCCCGGTGCTCGGTATTTCTCTCTTTTTGTTTCTGTATGGTTACTTATTTTACGTGATTTTAAAATGTCACATTTCTAATTACTTTCTCTACTCGTCTGCTAAATCGTTGAACCATTTGAGAATGGAATAAGATGAACATAGCAAACAATTACTGTCTGCATATATGCCCTTACAGCTTGCCTTCTATATCATCTTATGTGCATGGTGTGACCCTCTTTTTAAAAACATATTTTTAAAGTGGAAGAAAAGTAAAGACCAAAGATAAACAAAAAAGGCATTTTATATTCCTTAAAAAAGAAGTTTAAAGGAAGTACTGGTTCTTGAAATTGAGGTACTCAGCTGTTTCTTTGTTTTTGATTTTTTTAATGTGAGAGGTGACAAGGCCATCACCTTCAGCAGAATGTGGAAGAACTGCTTATTAGAAAATGTTTTGTTAGCGTTTACAGTACTACAACAAAACCTCCTAAACCTTCCCTGGGATTTTTTTTTTAACTACTGTATATCAGGGAAACCAGTTCCAGTCTAGCCTTTTGGTGGTTATTCTGGCTTTATGAACATTTATAATCTGGAGGGACTTTACAAAATCCAGCCTGTATTTCATAATTGTTTCTACTAATTTTATCTAAATAGATTACTGCTGCGTATGTTAAGCATCACTAAATGTTGCCTCCCTCCAAGACTTAACGTGTGTTTTCTGTTCCCATTCTCAGTTTTGCTTTTGCTTTTAGCTGGTTCCTCTGCCTTTCACTTCCTTAGGGATGAACTCAAATGCTCCTGGAGAGATCTGTGGATTTCATGGCATTATCTGTTGATTGAAAATGTTGGTGGATAATGTGTTATGTGGGAACTACTTTTATCTACTAATTTCTATGTGTTTTTTTGTTCGTTGGTTTGTATTTTGCCTTTTAGCAGTTTTAATTTTAAAGGTGCACTGATACTTGGAGGAAAAAATGGCCCAGGATAAATGAGAACTATCCTTCCTTCCTTCTTTCCTTCCTCCCTCCCTCTCTCTCTTCCACCCCTCTTTTTCTCTGTTGAGAATATTGCAACATTATTTAAATAATTTAATTAACTGCCAATTAAATGCTTTATAAGATTTGTAGGCTGGATAGTGATTATTGAAAGGAATTTGCTGTATCTCATATCAAAATTTTAAAAACTTTTAAATAATAGTTCTTTAGGAATCATCTTTTTTGTTTTAATGCATCCAAGATTGGCTTTAGGATTCTTTTCAGCTGAAGAGTCAAGTATAGATGCTTTAAATACATACATTTGCCATCGTTCCTTAGCTTCCTCCTGTCATTAAATATTAAGACAGCGATAACAAGGGAAATAGTTTTTGGTTGTGATCTCTTGCTAGTGAAACTTCTTCCCCTTCTGTGTTGTTTTTCAGCATCTGGTAAACTACTTTTGATTCTCTTAGGCCATCTAAAGAATTTCTATAATCTTTATTGACTGTTTTTAATGGATGCTTTGTTCTATTTGTTTTGTGTTAACTCTGTCTTACGTTTTATTACAAGCTTTAGATACACAACCTGAATGTTTTTTTTAATGGAAGATTTTTATAATTTGAGTATTTGATTGGGTGTTTACATTGCAGTAGAAGAGAACATTTCAATAGAAGAGAATATATGTAGCTCAAGTTGCACTGTTTATATTACATTGCAAACATTAATGAAAATTATTCCTTTTTCTTTTAACTTGGAAAAAAACAAGTTAAAATTCCTTTGACACTCATTGAAATCAAGAATAAGTGGCTTACATTATTTTATTTTTCACTTGTTTTGTACAGATGTTTGCTGCTTTTGAACTGTAGCCTATTTTTTTATTAATCTGCACCTGTTAATATGTAATGTGCAACAACTGTAATACAATTTGTGCTGTATTATTACAGCACAAGTTTGTGCTTTGTAGAATAGATTTGCTTTGACTGTTCTTTGATTATAACACACAGAGGGAGAACTAAACTTAAGGAAGTGCAGCCTTGTCTTTTCCTGGAGTAATGAAATGCCAGCCTGTTTGAAATTTAGAGAGCCTGTGTAAATCTGTCGCTTTTTTATGCAGTCGTGGGTTGACTGTCTCACTGAATATACTTCCTGTTTCTAAAAAAAGCCTCTCGTTTAGCTGCTTAAATAAATATGACAGCACCTGCAAAACTGGATGTGTAGCCTCACCATTTGTGTTGAATCATCCAGATTGTTTGGCTAGTAACAGCAATCTCCAGAGTTAGAGACCAGGGCACCAGTTTTATTTAAAGGCTTCAGATAAGTGTTCAGAGGGAGGAGAAGGTACAGATGCCATTAACATCACAACTCCATTAACACTTCTCTCAGCATTTTTAGACCCATTACGTTGTTTTTTTTTTAAAAAGAGAGAAAATACATGCAAAATCTTAATCCACAAACAGTACAATCTATTTTGCTGAATATGACGGGAATCTTTTTGGCTGTAATGGGGATTAAGTGGAGAAAGAGAAATTTTTAAAAAAACTGATTTATTTATTTTTTGTGTGTGTGATTTTTATGTATACCCCACTTTTCTATTTGTATAAACACACAAGGCATATGGGTCTGAATCTTAAATATGGTTTCACCGCTGAAACGAGGCGAAATTAAAATTGTACTTTCTCTCATGTTCTTTAATCTTTTTATTTATTCTCGACTCTCTTTATTGTTGCCTCTAAACAAATCTTGCTTTAACAGTTGTTTTGCCTGAGTGCTGTTACTTTTATTTATTTATTTATTAAACATTTGCCCAACACAGTCTGGCAACTCTCAGCTGCTGACAAAAGTATATAGTCAATGTTAAAATACCCACAGTACAATTAAAAACAGTAGTAACATAAAACTCTTTGCAAAAACAAAACAGAAAAACAAAGGAATAAAAAAAGCAAGAAGAAATAAAGATATCCCAGTGCTTAAATTAAATAGCAATAGCACTTAGACTTATATACCACTTCACAGTGCTTTACAGCCCTCGCTAAGGGTTCTACAGAGTCAGCATATTTCCCCCAACAATCTGGGTCCTCATTTTATCCACCTCAGAAGGATAGAATGCTGAGTCAACCTTGAGCCTCGAACTGCTGGCAGCTGGTAGTCAGCAGGAGTAGGTTGCAGCACTGCACTCTAACCACTGGACCACCACGGCTCATAGAAAGAGCTTCCTGTAGAACAGAGTTCCTCAACCATTCTGGCTTTGCGGCCCGATGGGAGCTGGGGATGGTTCCGCATAAGCGGCAGGATAGCGCATATGCACATGCAGCTCCATTTGCACAAGACATGTGCACACACTCGGCCACTGCTTGCACAAGTGGGGAGGCATATGAGCTCACCCACCATGGCCCGGTTCCAAACAGCTCAAGGCCCGGTAGTGGGCCACGACCCAGGGGTTGGGGACCATTGCTGTAGAGTAACTACATGCTCAACATTTTCCTAAGGCCAGTAAGGAGGTGGCAATCCTGATCTCCATTGGCATCCATTCCAAAGACTGCCAAAAATATGGCATTTTCTAATCTCGGTCCCCCTTACCTCTTAGAAGTGTGAGATTGTTAGCAACTTTTTCCTGCAAGACCAAGTGGGTTGGGCCAATTCTGTTCGGAACAAGCAGTCCTGTAGGTATAACCTGGGTGCTCAGATCTATTGACTTCTACCTCCCAATTGGACAAAATAGTGTTAGATCCTCACTCCCCAGTCCCTTTTCACCCTCCACTGGTGAAGTATAGCACTCTTGCACCCGCCAACCAGAAACCTATCAACAATTCAGGTGGAAATCCCAATCTCACAGTCCAGCTTGAATAAAGTCCAATTGTGCTTTACCCTAAGCCAAGGGTCTCCAAACTTGGCAACTTTGTGGACTTCAACTCCCAGAATTTCCCCAAATATGTAAAATTTCAGGATGTTTTTAACTACAACATGCCATGAGATTCTGTCATTATAAGGTGAACTAATAGTTTGATGTGAGGCCACCTGTTTCACTGCCAAGGTGAACTTTGAATTGTGATTTCCGATTCACAGCTCATAACCTTAATTGCTCCTCAGTAAATTTACCAGTAAATCTAGTGTCATGTAATGTGCTTTTCCTGGAACAGAAACTGAGCCTAGAAACAAGTCCTTTACAATATTAATTAAAGTTCCAACTTCCAGTGTTGAAAGTTGAAATGTGTGCCTAATTACGGGAGTCCCATGGCTTGTCACACACTCTGAAAATCCTGTTAGTTATATGAAAGGGAAGAATCAATTGCTCTTCTTTGCACAACAGTGTTCAGATTGATTAATTTGTGATTGAGAAACAAAAGTCTATCTAAACGATACGTGGATAGTACAGATTTTTGTAGATACTATAGAAAACATTTTCTCAGGCAGTTTCCCCCCAAAAAGATGGTAGCTAGTCTGAGATTTAAAAAACTAACACTTTGTATTCATTTTGTTACTATTTCTTCATCCCCTGCATTTGTCTTGCTATCAAACCTCACAGAAATTTAAGTTCCAAGTTGTATATGACATATAGGTAGTCCCCAACTTACGACCACCGTCAGGACCAAAATTTCCATTACTAAACAAGGCAGTTGTTAAATGAGTTGCACCTGATTTTATGGGGTTTTTTGCTATGATTGTTCAGCGAATCACTGCGGTTAAGTGAAATATGCAGTTGTTAAGCAATTCCTGCTTCCCCCCATTAACTTTGCTTGCCGGAAGCCCCCTTGGGAAAGTTATATAATGGCCATCATGTGACCCCAGGATGCTACAGTTGACATAAATACATGCTGGATGCCAAGCACCTAAATTTTGTTCATGTGACAGTGAAGAGACTACGATGTAGGTGGAAGGGCTGGTCATATCACTTTTTTCAATGCTATACTAGCTTTGAATTGTCACTAGACAAATGAATGTACGTTAAAGACCACCTGTATATTGCAGTTTGATTGGCTGAAATTCAGATAAACAGGTATTGAATGGGTCGGTTAACTTATCTTATTTTTTGCATCAACTACATAGTCTCATTCTTCATGGGGTCCCTTAACTTCCAGAAGAAGTTGAGGAGAGGAACACTAGTAGAAAGAGACTATTCCCTGCTATAGAGGTCCATTAAAGCAGAGTTGCACCCCATGTCCAGTTGTAGTCCAGTTCTCCTTTTGAAGCACTGAGAGGAATAAAAATGGTTAGATTGTCAAGTTGCATTAACCTATTTTATCAATCACATTGATACTGCTCTTCATTTGGGGGCATTGCACCAACATTTCAAAAATCATTTGAAAGAGCGTAATAATCTATAAAATGCATCTTACGTGTACGTGAAACATTTGGAGAGTTGTAAGAAGAGTAATAAAATGGCTATTTGTAGAAAAAAATTGGAACTGTGTAATGAAAGAAAGGAGGTTTCTAGTTGTATTTATGTTATGATTAGATACTAGTTGACTGAGGGCATATGAAAGTATACCCCAATAAGTTTGGCTTCATTTTCATTCTGAAAAAAACAAATCTATGATGAACTTAAGAAATTTTGAACTTTTTAAATAGAAGTGAATTTAGAACTGAAATCCTAGGCTGCATTAACAGAGGGATAGACTCACGATCGTGAGAAGTGATACTACCGCTATATAATGCCTTGGTAAGACCACACTTGGAATACTGCATCCAATTTTGATCACCGCAATATAAAAAATATGTTGAGACTCTGGAAAGAGTGCAGAGAAGAACAACAAAGATGATTGGGGGGGCTGAAGCCTAAAACATGAAGAACAGTTGCAGGAATTGGGTATGTCTAGTCTAGAGAAAAGAAGGACTACAAGTGACATGATAGCAATGTTCCAAAATTGGAGGGGCTGCCACAAAGAAGGGGGGGGGGGCAACCTATTTTCCAAAGTACCTGAAAGCAGGACAAGAAGTAATGGATGGAAACTGAACGAAGAGAAGCAACCTAGAACTGAGGAGAAATTTCCTGACAGAATAATCCACCAGTGTGGGAGAGTTTTCCTCCAGAAGTTATAGGTGCTCCAACACTGGAGTTTTTTTAAGAAGAGACGGTACAGCCACTTGTCTGGAATGGTATCGGGTCTCCTGCTTGAGCAGGGGGGGTTGGATTAGAAGACCTTCAAAGTCTCTTCCAATTCTGTTAAATCTGATAACTAAACTATTACTTATTGTAAGTCCTCATAAAATAGAAATTGCGGTATGAAATTCTTCTTTTCATTCTATGTTCATGGAACAAGTGAGAGTCAACATCTCATCAAGAAATAGAGAGCACGTGAGACCCTGCCCTCTCTTGTCTATCACCTTGCTTCTCCTCCACGTCCCCCCTCCCCAATTCCTGCCTCCTAAATTACATATGCACTTTGTCCTCTTTACACAAAATGTTCTGTGAGCAACGCATGCTTAGAATAGTTCTCGAGAAACAAATGCAAGTAGGCGAGTTTGCAGAAACCTTCAGGATTTCTAAAAATTTGAAAGTGACACGAGCTGAACCTTTTTTCTATTTCTGTTTCACTCATCACATTAATAGAATTTATTGCAACCACAGACTTGCTTTTTGTTCTTAACTTCATGCCTGTGAGTCGGTTCCAAGCTTCTTCTCTTTTTTTCACCTTCCATTTAAGGTCATTTAAATACATGATATCTAATTAAAAATTGATTTATCTAGATTTAGAGCAGGGGCATACAAAAATACCTGTTTTTCTCGTATGGCTTGAGTGCAATCTGCACCTCTGGAATCTATTTTCTTTTTCTCTTAATGTTATTTAAGGGGAAGGTAAGATAATTTTTACTTAAGAAGTTACAATAGTGTTAAATAGATTCATTTCTCTACCTTATCGATTTACTGCTCCTATTTACCTTATGGATTTACTACTCCATCAGGACTTTCTATAATTCCTGACAACCCTGTCTATACCTAGAATGCTTTGGTTCACTCAAGACACTTCAGTGTGCTTTATGCGCACTTCTTTTGAAGACCACTTGGAAACTACAGCTGGCCCAAAATGTAGCAACCCATTTGATGGTGGGTAGGGGCTCCTGCAAGCACATAGCTAGTATGTTGCAGACTCTACCTTGACTTCCAGTAGGTTACCAGGTGAATTCAGAACACTTTTTTCCACCTGGAAAGCCTATGTGGTTTACTCCTAAGCACCTTCAGGATGAGGACCCACATGGCAGCAGCCCCCCCCCCTGCAAGCTCTGCTGCATTCACATTGTGCCCCCTCCACCACTCCCACAGGTCATCCCACCCAGTAGTAGCGACCACAAGTCTCACTGCCTGCCAGCCGACCGCTTATAAACCACCTGGAACTTTTGACTTCCTTCTGGCTTCTCCACTGACCTCAGTTGTTGGGAGCCAGCAAGAAGTCATGAGGTATTCGCTTAACACTCCATGATCCTTGCTTAACTACAGGTAGTCCTTGACTTGCAACAGTTCATTTAGTGACCATTCAAAGTTACAACGGCAGTGAAAAAAAATATCTTATGACCCTTTTTCACAGATAAGACCTTTGCAGCATCCCCATGATCATGTGATCAAATTTCAAATGCTTGGCAACTGTTTCATACCTATGACCGTTGCTGTGTCCCAAGGTCATGTGATCACCTTTTGCGACCTTCTGACAAGCAAAGTCAATGAGGAAGCCAGATTCACTTAGCAACCAGGTTACTAATCAACTGCAGTGATTCACTTAACAACTGTGGCAAAAAGGTCATAAAATAAGGCAAACCTCACTTAACAAATGTCTTGATTTGGGCTCAATTGCAGTCGTAAGTCGAGGACTACCTTTATAGCAGCGGGGACTTCAGAGATTGTTATTGCTAAGTGATCTGGTTACTTGATGTCACGCTTTATGACCACATTACTTAGCAAGAGAAATTTTGGTGCCAATTTCCATTGTAACTTGAGGATTATTTGTACTGCTTGCACCAACACATTCTGGACAAACATAGTATTTATTAGAAAGTATACAGTATAAAACAGTAGTCACTGAAGTTACGTTGAATATATACTGTGCCAATAAATGAAAACAGCGTTTGGATCTTGACACTGGAGAGTCTTCATAAGAATATTTCTAGTTTGATTCTGAAAAATGGTAACAGGTCCTTTGACTCGTCACAAGTGCCTTGTTTTCTGGCTACGTACCAGGTTACAGATAAAATGTACTTGTTCCGAGGAATGTTTATTTCCTTTATGATAACATCAGGCCTCCAAATTTTCAGTCGTAATTAATATGTGGTAACATAGTTACATGCAGCAGTACTGAAATATGAATATAGAAGGGTCACTTCCTTGTGCCACATTTCAGATAGATGAATCCCCTCCCCTTCTGCTTACATAGGTTCAAATCATGCAAAAAAAGATTGAGAGAAAGAGAAATGAAGATGATGACCGGCATCCAACAGAGGTTCGGAGTCACCACCATCCTAGACATGAATTCTCTAGTGCAGCGGTCTCCAACCATGGCAACTCCCACAAGATGGTAAAAAAATATTATTTTAAAGGGAGTTTGTTATTTATATACATTAGCTATATTATATATTTTAGATGAGGCCCAGTACAATTCCTCTTCACTCAGTGGGGCCCAGGCAAGCAAAAAGGTTGGACAACTAGGCTCTAATTGCACAGATAAGCTCCTTCCTGTCAATATATACTTTTTAGGAGCAGCTTCAGCAGCTTAGAGAGATGGGCAAGGAGCAGGAAGCACGGACATTCCTTTTTGTCTTGTGTGAATTGAAGTTCCTCTCTCATCCCTTTATAGTTCCACTAGACAGAAATTTTGGGCTAGAAATTAAGCTTACAGGGATTGTGTTTATCCATTGCGCTAAACCATAATGTGGTTTGTTTGGTTTTACCTTAGTGTAGTCTATACACCCGGCCAAAGGTGGCTTGTTCAACAAACCATAAAAATCATAAACAAACATAAGCAAAACTGTGTCTTAGACCAGGGTTGCATAGCTCCAAGGTGTAACCAGTGCTCAAAACCTCCAAATCCTCTCCAGAAGTTGCCGTAATGTTGAAAATGTGACAAAACTGAGAGCACTACCAGCAGCAGAATAACTGTACTATTTGTATTGAACTGAATTATCTTTTGGTTTTAAACTAAATCGAGCCCTTTTTGTTCTGACGCACCCACATTTTTGTATTCCCTCATTAATTCTAAATTTCTCTCTGCAGTACATACTCAAAAGCAAAGCCTAAAAAAAAAAAGTTGCAAATTCTGCCTTAATAAAATACAGGGTTTCTCACTCCAGGAAAACTACTGTATTTGGAAAAGCTCAGAAAATATAGAGAATCATATTCCTTCCAGTTTAAAAAAAAAAGAAGATAGAATCAGGAGTTCCAAACATGGCGGAAGAAAGCAATAGTTCCAACTAGCCATGCTAGGAAAAACTCCTTTACAATATTTATTATTTATTTGTTAGTGATACTTCTGTGCCATTCTACTCCAAACATTATACAGTTGGTAGGAAATCAAAGGTTTTTGAGGAGAAAACAAAGTACAGAGTGACAGAATGTGGTTTTCCAGCTATCAGCCGGGCAACCAACAGAAAAATGGTTGGTCATTGGTGTTCCCTGAGCTTAGTTATTTTCTTGCAGACATTTCATTACCCACCTAGGTAACATCATCAATGCACTGATCATCATTGGAACGGATAATGTTATCTGGTTGGGTAATGAAACATCTGCAAGAAAACAACCAAGCTCAGAGAACACCAAGGACCCCGCAGTTCAACCCTGAGCTACAAATATTATCCTCTGTTGATACTAAAAGCATCTTTCCAAGATCTTGCTGTGTTATGGCTGTGACCTCAGCAGGTATATCTTGAGCTCCGAGTGAAATACAATTGAATTGCTGACCTCAGTAGAGAGTAAATGTAACATTGCTATATTTATAAGAAGGTTTGCAGTTGAGGTTTAGGAGTCACGTTTGGCTTTAGGAAAAAATGAAGAGGCATATGTGAGAGAGACAGAGGGCTTTTCAAAATATAGCCTAATTCTGACCTTTATTTCTAAGGTTTACTAGGCAATGACCTATTTAAAATTACTGTTGCAAAAAACAGTTTCATGGGGCACTGAACTTTGTCCTAACGAAATTGGATCTCTCGTTTAACAGCAGTGTTGTGTAACTTCTGTGCACACACCTTTCAATATGGTGTGGGTGTGGGTGTATGTGCGTGCGTGCGCATGCTTAAAAAAAGCACCATTGCTGTCTTAAACTGCCACTGGTAAACAACAAGCTCTCAAAATGCCAAGTCTGCTTTCTGTTTTTATTTTACAGTGTTGCCGATGTCTATTCTGAGTGCCTCTTTTCTGGAGTCCGTTTATAGCATAATAAATGCAGAGCCATTGCTTTGTATCAGGAGACCTTTCTTCAGAGAAATGCTGTTGGAAATACACTGCATTTTTCCTAGCACTGAAACAGCATTATTTTGTAATTGAGAGCTCCTGCAGGTGTTGTCCACAGTACGGCCAGCAGCTCCTACTGCAGTACACCCACAACATTGGCTGGCCTTGCTGCCAGAACGTATCAGGGGTCATTGCACACTGTTATTCTAGAAGAGAAAAAAAGTATTAACTGATTCCCAGGCAAATAAAAAATAAAAAAAATATTTCCCTCCATCTCCGCGAGATAACTCTTGCTTAGCATCAGTAGCCCTTAGCTGAATGGCTATTTTATGGCTAAATCCGAACAACTCCATCGTGCCTGTGGCTTGACATGCACAGGTTGTCTTTATTCTTTGTGGCTTTTGGAAAATCTAAAAGATCCTGCGGTGTGACATGCTGTTTCAGCAGAAGGAGGACTATTTTCCTCCCTGCATTTCTGTAACACCTCCATTGTCTTCATGCTGGTATTAATATGACCCCATTCCAAACATGGACATTATCTTTCAGCTTTCTTTCTTTCTTTGGTTTCTTTTTTTTTCCCCTCCAGGAGTTTCTCAGTTGATTTATTTTGTCCTATTTCCTGCTTGCAGTTATTACACAAATGATTTGCTGAGCTTAAGGGGTTTTTTTTTCTTGATTTTCATTTAGCTTTATTTTAACTTAATATTTAACAATACTTAATTTAACACTGCCTAGATTCTCTCTCTTGAGGGAAATGGTTGGTTAAAAAATACAAACAATCAAACAAAATAAACAAATAAATATCTTCTACTCCGATACTCACCAGAAAGTAGAGTGTATCTGATCTTACCAGCAGAACACATAAATCAATATGAAAGGTGGAAAGTTCTCCAAGTAGAGTATTCATATCTGCAGTAATGTGCTTAGAGTTGTGTGAAATTTAAATACTGAGGGATTGTATGGTGGATACCAAGACGTTGTTTTGTGATAGGATGCTTTTTGGCAAGTATCAATTGAGAATGGTGTTAGCTCCATTCTGTTTGTTCTGCCTAGTCAACATTCTGTATGGTTTGAATCAGGAGCTAGATTGGATGGTAGATTAAAGACCTACTTCCATCAGTGTGTTGATTTGAATACCAGGAAGAGTATAAAGTCTACAGATACTGCAAAGTAATTCCAATTTCTGAACTGTTGAGCTGTGGAAACCTCACTGGAATGTGAAGTAAAACATCTCCCCAAAATGGATTTTAACTTCAGTATTGAACTTCCTAAGCCTGGAGAACCCCAAGTAAAAATGTGTACAATGAACCTTCACAACGGTTAACCAAACAAATGCTTGAGCTCTCCAGTTACTTTCTATAACAAGTGTTCACCATTTCTTCCTTATTCATTGAATGATTATAGTAAGATCTGCTGTTATAATTCAGTTTTCCTTTGCTTAGCTAGTACCAGAATATATCTATGGAGATTCTCAGTCATCCAGGTCATGGTTGACCCAAAAGTGCTTTTTCAAGAGGCAACTGGACTTTCTGGTTTTTCTTTGAAGAAGTTTCATTTCATATCTAAAGAAGCTTCTTGGATGAGAAGCAAAACATCTTCAAAGAAGAAACAGAAAGTTCAGTTGCCTCTTGAAAAAGCACCTTTAGGTAGTACCAGAATAATTAACTACAGTGGTTTTGATACCATCTATACAAGAAAGGAACAGTAACAAAGAAGATTTGTTGTCAATAATTCTAACTTGGGGAAGGATTGGGTTGTCACTTAAACATCTTTTTTTTCTTTTCCCCAAACCAAATAATTTAAAATACGCCTATATATGAATAAGATTTTCTCAGTTGCAGTCCTGTGCAGAATTATTTGCCCGAATAATAGAAGTAAACCGGGGTAATGCCCTTAAAAGTTATTTAGAGTCAAGTTTGAAATGTTGCAAGTGTCACGGATTCCCAGAAAATGTTATCTTTGGTTTACTATAAACCTACACCTGCTAGGCTAGAAAGATTATTGAATCAAGGCAATTTGAAGTCTATTAAATTTTGAATGTACAAGAAAAATGTTCAGGGCATGTTCTAAAAGTAGATTAAATAACAGCGTTGCTAAAATGAAGCTGTTTTAAATTATGGTTTAAATCCTAATCCAAAATAAATATTAAGGCCCTTGGGGTTTTCACTCTCTTTTTCATTTATTCAGTACCCAGAGCTGAACTAGGTACCCAGTTGCCTAAATTGGGACTCTAGTCATGAGATGTAAGTTGTGTTAGTGTATATTTCCAGTACAAAGTCATAATCATTCTGCTCAATCCAATGAGTTTAAGAATGGATATCAGTCTGTCTGTGGTCAAATAGGAGTGGAAAACGATTTGATGGCACTTAATAATATATAAGGCAGCAATTAACAGGAAAATGGTTCTTCCTTTTCTGGCACTCATTTTAGCAAGTGTCCTGAAATCAGGGTGAGCTGGATCTTTAAGACTGCTTTTGTGTGCCTTGAGCAACACAGGGTTTTGTAAGAGAGTTGTTCTTGAACAGCATTGCAGGGAAACATTAGATTTAAAAAGTCATTGCGGTGTGTGTAGACAACCCAAAGCAGACATTACTATCTCTGCTCAGAAAGTATCCATTTTAAGGCTTTTTCTTCCAAACTACACACATTTTGAAAACTGCAGTAGTTCAGTGTTTTCTACATTGTGCTTTGTGTCACAGATCTTAGGAATACTTTTTTTTTAATATGACAAGTGCTTTGATAAGGAAAGGCTTCAGATGTTTTACCTAATTCTGTACAAGCTCTGTCATTTATTCCCAAGGCGGAATGCGTTGCTTCCTTAAACCTGAAAAATCTATTTGAGGTTGTTTTTTTACTGAAGTCATCGTTTTACCAAATTCATGAGAGACTCATATTTATTTCTGTTACTGAGAATGACTGCTTGATCATCTAAATGGGGAGTTAAAAAGTGGAAACAAGGTAAATAAGCATATTTAGACCCCTTAAAGATACAGGTAATCCTCGACTTACAACTATTCATTCAGTGACCGTTTGAAATTACAACAGCACTGAAAAAAAGCGACCTATGACTGTTGTAGGCTCCCCGGGGTCAAAATTCGGACAATTGGCAACTGGCATGTATTTATGATGGCTGCAGTATCCTGGAGTCATGTGATCTCCTTTTGCGACCTTCTGACAAGCAGAGTCAATGGGAAGGCAGATTCACTTAAAAATTGTGTTACTAACTTAACAACTGCGGTGATTCACTCATCAACGGCGGGAAGAAAGGTCATAAAATGGGGCGAAACTCCCTTAACTGTCTTGCTTAGCAATGGAAATGTTGGACTCAATTATGGTCATAAGTCAAGGATTACCCATACTATTACTAGCATGTTGAAATGTGCAAAAGTGTTTTGCATGGTCAATTTCTACTTAAATTGCTGGCGATTTAGAACCTGGAAAAATGTTGTCTGCTTTAATTTATAGCTCCCAGAACATGGTTTTTCTTGCCCCCCCCCAAAAAAAAATCTATTTAACCTTCTCATTTCCTCCCCCCACCTTTGGTCACTGGCTGAAAATGTAGCTATATCCTGAGTTTTGTCTAATCTTGCCAATTTTTTTGGTTTTATTTATTTATTGTCTTCTAATTGATTTTCCATGGCTTATTAAAACAGCTTGTTCTTCATCGTGGTCTCAGATTCACATTCAAGGATTGGTCCAATGTACTGTATTAGGTTCATTTAGATTTTCTGGAGCATTGTTTCCCAACTTTGTGGACGTCAAACCCCAGAATTCCATGGCTAGCGGAGCCGTTGATAAGAATTCTGGGAATTGATGTTCGCATACCTAGAAGCTGCCACAGTTAGAAACACTGTTCTGGAGTTTATAGGAGTGTTTGACAAGTCCGGTGGCCTTGAAGAAAACTTCCACCGAGCCCCTTCGGTTTGTTTTTGATTTGCCACATCATCAGCACTTTCATCCTAGAGCGGATTATCCTTTTACCTTAATGAAATCCTTGGTTTTCCCCTTATTCATTTTCTCTACTCTTCTTAACAATTTTTATTCAAAACTCCTTAGAGGTTTGTTTGTGAGGACACCTTGAAGAACAGTCCGGCATCCTGTGCTTGGCATTATCGCCCCAAAAGGTCCATTTCACAAATGCTCTGTTGCAAAAATAATTTTCTTCCCTCAGAGGAGCATAAACCATATTTTTCTTTCCTAGACATTTGTAGGCACTGTCAAGTATAAGCTGCTGTTAATTTTCATACCACCCCACCGTATATTTTTGCAGAGATAAAAGTAGAACTTGTGGCTGCATAGCTGTCATAAATATCTGTGAAGTGTTTCTTGAAGAGGTGATACCTCCAGACGAGGCATGTTGCAACAATTTGCTAGAGACTCTTTCTAGGCCTCTCAGTTGCTGTTTTCCTCATATCCCTAAGCAATTTTGCCTTTTTTTCAGCATACAGGAGGAACAAGGAAGTTCCTACAACTTCCTCGTTATTTTGCTGAAGAGACTGGAAGCCTATAAGAACTGTGAACAGCTGGCAGTATCAGATATGTTGCTTCAGCTTTCCATAAACTAGTTTCTGTTCACCTGTTTCCTAACTGGTCCTCAGTCAAAATGAAATCCAGAAATTTCACTTTGGATGCTTTTTTGCCGAATTGTAAACATTAGAGAATTGGTGCTATAGTTTACTCTTTGCTATCATTCATTGGTGCTTTAAATACAGAATTTTGAAAGTTTTCCAGTGACTTCCCTTTTCATATCGCTATTTATTCATTTGATTTATATGGCTTCTGAACTCAAATTGAGACATCTCATTAAAGAGCAAGAGTCAAAAAAAATTCCTGACATATTGGGCTTAATACTGTAGATAATTTAAAATAAAAAACAACAATTCTATGAACAATAATACAGTATAAAAAATATTTTTAAAATTTACCCCATTCTCCAATAGAAGAGTTCTTTGTGAAATGCATTTGAATTAAACACTTTCTCCCCATTTATGTGTGCTATTGAAAATTACTTATAGTAGACTGGTCTTTGAAGGGTGTATTGTGATTTTGAACAATCAAATAATGAAGAGCTATGCCTGATATAATCATGTATATTAATATTGGGATTAGCAAGGGTGACCTGACTAGACGTTAGAATAGAGCTAGAAATAATAAATAGGGGGAATACTAGCAGATATAATCTTTATACAATAGAATATAAGTTATAATTTGATGGAAAAGATTAGAGGTTGAAAGATGGTATTATCATGTATGCTTATAACATCATTGGCATTAAAATGGAATATAATATCGAATAACTACTTTAAAAATCATGTATATTAATACTAGGATTATGTAAGTTTGATTAATATAACAACCATTATGAATAGTATTATTGATGTTTGTATCAAAATAAATTATACCCAAGGGCCACACTGTTCATGTAGTGATATTGATGTTTATTTAAAAATAAAAATCTAATAAAACTTGGGGGGGAAAAAGAATAGTCACTTTAAAAGTGAAAAACAGAAACTATTGGATATTCTGTTGATTAAGTTTTCTAGCTGTCTTTAAATGCTCCAAATTTCTATGATCTGTTGACTTCAATTTGGTGCTGAGCCTCTTCAAGGAAATGTTTCCACATTTTGAAAGCCACTTTCACCACCAGGAACTCTTTATCCCAGATCGTTAAGTGCTTTTCCACTGGATTCAACTTGAAAGAGTAATAGGCACATGGGAATAAAATTCTGGACAGTACAGCAGTTTGCAGCAAGACACTGTGATATCTAATGATGTGTCAGTCTTGACGGTGATTGTGTCAGGTCAGTGTGTTTGATGATAGCTTCCAAAGCAAACATGACTTTTATGGTGTCAAAAGCTTCCTGTTCCACCTTACACCCTATAATTTTAGTCTCTTTCCTTAGGAGGTTGGCTAGGGGCTCAGTAAGCATGGCAAATTGAGGAATAAAGGTTTTGTAGTAATTGGCAAAGCCCAAAAGGCATTGGACATCCTTGACTCAGTGCAGGAATTGGAAGCATGTAGTGCCTCGACTTTGCCTAATAGTTTCACCTGTAAATTTAACAACAATACTTCTTGGCCCAATGGATGCTACATATGCAGTTCTGCATGTAAAACTTCTCTATTTGGGTTTGTTTCAGTGGTGGGATTCAGCCGGTTTGGGCCAGTTCCAGTAAACCAGTAGGAAAAATTCTGGCTAGACCCGCCCGCCTTGCCCCTTCCTGGAGTTCCCCACATGCCCTGTTTTGGCTCCCAGGTAAGTGCAGGGAGGCCCACTAGGCCTGAAACGAGTCACGGGGGGTGCGGTGCAGTCCCCCCATGCCACGTTTTGGCTCCCAGGGGGCTTTGGGGAGGCCCACTAGGCCCAAAATGGGTGCGGTGGAGGTGCGGCGCGGCTGTGGTGCGGCCTCCCAGTGACCTGTTTTGGCTCCCAGGGGAGGCCCACTAGGTCCAAAATGGGATGTGGGGTAGCCACACGCACCCAGTCACATGACCAATAAGCCATGCCCACAGAACCAGTAGTAAAAAATTTTGAATCCCACCACTGCTTTGTTTTATCTACAGCCTGTAACAAAATTTGCTGCAAAGTAGGAATTACCCCATCTGTTGGAGTAGATTCTCCTGTTAACCAAGTTCCCTGCATTTGGGGATAAAGATACTAGCTTTGGAAAACTTAACAGCAAGCACAAACAGCCAACTGGTAAATCTGAAGGCTGTGCCAGGGTCAACATTTGAGTTGATATTTACATCAGTGATTGTTGGTCTACCACATAGTTTCTTAATTGAAATTAGGCTGCTTTCACAGATTAATTTGAGACTTCTAATGTATTATTGGATATGCAGATTAGTATGACATAACTTGGAATACTGCAGGATCTAATCAAATTATGCCATAGGACCTTACCACTGAGACCCAGAAAAACTATAAGCATTGTAGTTATTTTTGAGAACCCCCCTCCTTATGTAAAATGTAGTGTAACTCAGATCCAGTCAATTACTTCTTCAGAGGAACTAATACAATTTGTAGTTAGGAAAGTCTAAACTATGGTTGTTATATTTTCTTTACTGATCTAACCACCCAATCTAATTCAACTGTCTAGTTGCTTTGATGCTTTTAGATATGTGTGAAGATAAAGTTTGTACAGAAAGATAGCATCATCATAGAGAGTCCATGGGGCTTGGTGGGGACCATAAAGGAGAAATCTTTCTAATTACATTATCTTTTACATTGATTTTTAATATATTTCTACATTATTGATCTAAAATGGCCTACTTTGTGGTGGTACAAGCAGCAAAATAGCATTATTTCTCCGCTCTTATTGCATGCTCAGACTGTTGCCCAGTGGCCCTGTTTGGAGTCACTTGATCCCTGCTGGGTCAAGGAGGCTCAGGTGATCATCTGCAGGGCCATGAAGAGGAATTTGTTCAGCACCTAATGGACAAAATCTCTCAGATTCATTTCAAGTTGTATCCCATGTACAGAGACAATCCATGTGAGATGCCTGGGGGAAAGTATTTCCCAATTATCTGGGAATGGTTTGACCCTGTTGGCCCTTATGAAGTGGACAGGATCCACTTTATGTTGTCAGCACCACCACCTCTCACTTAGTTCATTGTCCCTCCTGGATCGTGAAAGCTTCCAGGATGGTGACTAGAGGGTGAGTCCAGGCATTGGTTAATGTCAGTAGAGGAGAGGACATTTAATGAGGCTTTTAAGGAGGTTCTGGGTTTGTCCACACCTTAAAAAACCATCACTCGATCCCGCCTGCCTGAACAACTTTCATCCGGTTTCCCAACTGTTTGGGGAAGGTTCTGGAAAAGGTGGCCATCTGGCAGCTTCAGAGGGTCCTGGATGAAACTGATTATCTGGACCCCTTTCAGTCAGGATTCAGGCCTGGTTATGAGATGGAACAGCATTGGTCACACTTTTTGAGCATCTTTGGTGAGAGTGGAACGGGGGTAGTATAACCATCCTCACTCTTCTTGACCTCTCAGTCGCTTTCAATACCATCAGTCATGCTATCTTTTTGGGTTGGTTATGGAGGCTGGGATTGGATGGCACAGTTTTAAGAAGGTTTGGCTCCTTTCTCCAAGGCCAGTCACAATCAGTATTGATATAAAATAAGAGGTCCAATCTATGGCTGCTTCCTTGTGGTATGCCTCAGGGTTTGGTACCCTCTCCACTTCTTTTCAATATCTACATGAACTGCTAGATGAGATCATCCATCACCATTGGTTGAGATATCTGCAGTATGTTAACTATAACTACAAATCTATGTTTCCACTGCTTGTGACCCAAGTGATGCTACTGTGCGGGCTCTGGGGGCCTAGATGAGGCACAACAGGTTTTGATTGAACCCTGTCAAGTCCAAAGGATTTTGGGTATATTGACCTGAGACCTGGGATTTTATCATCTTTGACTCTGGATGGGGTGGCACTATCCCAGTCAGATCTGGTCCACAATCGGGGGTTCTCCTAAACTCACAGCTCATGGTCAAAGAGTAGGTGGCAGTCACGGCTAGAAAGCCTTTGCACAACTTGGGGTGTGGCTTTTCCTGGATCAGGAATCCCTGTGCTCAGTTGTTTAGGTTCTAGTCATCTCACAGTTGGACTTTTGTAATGTGGTCTACATGGGACCACCTTTGAAAAACATTCAGAAGTTACAGTTGGTGCAGAGTGTGGCAGCATGGGCAGTTCTTGGGGCCAGAAGAATAGCCAATGTAACACTACTGCTTTGTGAGCTGCATTGGCTGCCAATCTGTTTCCAGGTGCAATTCATGGTGTTGAAAATTACCTTTAAAGCCCTTTGTGGCATGGGTCCAGGCTACTTGGGGAACTGTCTCATCCCACTGGAGTTGGCCCATCCCATCTGTGTCAGCAAAGGAGTCATGCTGCAGTCAGCCTGATTATTCTGGCTGATGGGATTTAGGAGAAAAGACTTGTTTGCTGTTGCATCTGCTCTCTAGAACATCTTGCCCACCAATGTGAGGTCAGCCCCAACCCTCCTATCCTTTTGTAAGGGCCTAAAGACCTGGTTCTGCCAATTAGCTTGGGGCCCCAATTGGGGAGTATCACAGTGCAGGTGGTTGATTGAGTAACAACATAAATTTTAAAAAAATGATAATGCAAAATTGATTCGATTTATAAAGGAACAGATTATACATTTGGAGATTCCCCCAGGCCTTTTGACCAGGTTTCTGAGTATTTTCTCATTTCCAATCAGGACCTACATTAGGCCATTGATTTGTATGTTCACTTCTTTGTTCTATCCTTTTTTCAGTTCTTTTCCTGCCTTACTTCAATGCATATTTTGTCCTATACTTTAGCTGCTTGCATCATTTTTATATTTTTCTTTTATTTTAAGTGATTTATTACTCATCATTGCAGTACACAAGCACCTGCTGGCTTGTGGTTGTGCATCAGGCATCTGTATTCCTGCTGTATACATTTCTTGTCCTTTCTTTGCTGACATTTGCTATTTTGAGATGCTGCCACCAAATACCATAAATCTTTCTGCCATCTCTACAGAACATGGTACTAGGATGAGACTGTAATCTTATTCAAGAGGGTATAAAACTAAACCTCACATTTTGGGCAGGATGCATCTCTTCTGATTTCAAAACCCTGTCTGGAACAATCATTCCAGATAAATATTGCCTGTGTGTGTCTTTGATTTGTGACAAGGGAACATAAGTGCACTCTTACTCTAAGGGTAAGATTATGTAGTAGTATACATTTTGTTCGTTAATCAGTGAACAGTATACATAAAAATGATTTGTATCACATGTAATTATGTCTATTTTCATTCTTGGGAACACTTGAAATAAGATGAATGCATGTAATGCTTGTATTTGCATTGTGAAATTTAAACTTTTTTAAACCAAAGGCCATAGTGATTGAACAATCATCAGGAGCTCAATAATTCCAGTTTTTCTTTCTGTCCATATCGTATATACCCCCATGATAATGTACTCAAAAGGGCCAAACTTATCTTCTGCCAAAAATTGCTGTAAGGAGCAGTTCTTTTAAAAATACTTCTACAACATTAGGAAACTGAAATGCAGTAGTCAGTTAAATATTAGGATTTTTGGGATGTGTTCAACGTAACAATAAAACAACAATAAAATCCACACAGACCAACTGCCATTCCATCATCCTTAGGATTGATTCGGTGTTTATGGCATGTGTCCCTGTTGGATATCTTTGTGTGAATAAGAGCTGTAAGACTTAAGAACTTTTCTGAGAAAAAAAATATACAATAGGACTTGTCAGACATTCCACATTAATCATTGATGCCCCCATTTTCTCTGTAAAAAAGAAATCGGACAAATGCCGGTTGATTACAATTCCATGAATATAACAAGAAGGAAAAATTGGCTTTCCCTCCTGGTGATTTCAAATTTGATGGAGTATTTCTCTGATACCATATTGTACATTAAATTAGATGCATTTGTTTGTTTGTTTGTTTATTTATTTATTTCCTTATTTATATTTCTATGCTGTTCCATGCCTGCAGGCAAGCTGACCATGATGCAAACCATAATACTAAGCTAATTTTGATGCAAACTATAAGTGCCTAAAGTTTGTATCAAGGAGACAAAAGGAAAATTGTGTTCCATACTTTGATTCAACCATTTCAAATGTATGGTCATGCTGTTAGGTTTGTACAATGCTGTAAAAGTGGCCCAGCATTTTCAGAAATCTGTTGAACTGTTTTATGATCATATATTTAGTCAATTTATTTTACTCAGTCATCACCAACACCACAGGAATATGAAATTCATGTAAAAGCGGCATGTTTACAGGACCTTCACTATTAAATTAGAGAATTGTGCCTTTGATTTGAATGAAAGGAAATCCCTGTTTAACATCATGGTTAAGACTGAGCCATGAAAATTTGATGCAATGTTATCTTGGCAGTCACCACAGACAGTAAACAAGACACAATGCTTTCGGGTGACACAAATTGTTACAGCTGCTTTATTGCTTGTTTGCCCAGATAATAGCCCATTTATGTGGTTTATTGAAGACCACAATTCTTTACTGATAGAATGAGCAGATTCAGCAAGGTTCAAATTGATGCAAGTATAAATTCATCCTAAATCAATATTGGAACATCCGGACATTCATACTCTATTTATTGTTAAGGTCGTTAGCTCTGAAGTAGACATGGGAACAATGTTGTTACAATTTTTGTAAAGGATAAGCAGTTACACATTTCCACATTTCACTGAAGTTTTAATTTTACAAAATACACTAACTTGAATTAGGTGTTATTGGCAATAGAATATGCATTTGAAACATAGGAGCATCATTTAAAGGAAATTAGACAATGTCTCATTTATATTATTCACCAATGTTTTTCAAGATAATTGCTATACTTTATATCAAAAGTAAAATCGGTAAATATATAATACATTTATGAAATGTTAGCAAAATGAAGATAGATTTGTAAAGAAATTCTTCCATATCTGAACAAAAGAAATTCTTCTTTACTGATTCTGAAAGTAACTCATCACAGCATGATTCTGAGGCCTAGTGAAATAATTGTCTTAGTGTACTGCCTGCTGTGTTTGATATTGAGTGAAAACGCTCCCTGTACCTTCTTATATCACAATTCTCCCTTTATTTAAATAATTTTAGTCAGATGGAGGGGGGGGGCCCAAGACCTTTATAAATTAACAGCAGGGAAATACCAAAGGTGTCAGATTGCATATTTATCATCTTTTTCGTGTAATACTTAAATATGTATTAAGAAGTGACTGACATAAATTAGGCAGATTTCTGAAGCCACAGGCTGTGGCTTGTAGAGGACCCCCTTCGGCTTGACATTTCATCCTTGTCAAAGATCAAATTATTTTAATTTAGGCTGCAAATTATAAGGAATGAAGACTTCTTTGTGGGAATTCCCTGTGGTAATCTGACTTTTGTTGTTACTGCTGCTTGTCAGTGTGCAAAAGATATAATATGCATGCAAATAAGGTTAAAAAATATGTACTATCTAATTATCCAGCCAGTACATTCCACTTGAAGACAGTGGGAGGCCTGACACACAGTATGTGTTTGATTCATTGAGGCCTGCAGGGTATTTACACAAGATTACTTTTAATTATGAAATTAATATCTGTTTATCAAGAATGTATAGCGGTAAGTGAGTATACACATGAGTAGAATTTTTAGTAAAAAGAAATTCGCTTAATACTTAACACCTATATGACATGTAAAAGTTTGATTCTAATAAAAAAAACCTGTTACTAAGCACATACACATACGCACATATACATATACACATATGCCTCCACTATACAACTTTACACACTTTGTTATCAGTATAGCTACCATGTAGTTGCTCTCTGTTTTACTGCAGGTGTTAGGAATAAATAATAAATACTCCATTTAGTTGAAACTTTGTGTGCAGATTTAAACTTTGATTATTAAAAGCATATTAAAATGATTAACTGATACTATGATGTTGAAATAGTAGAATTATTAAAGGTTAAAGAAACTTGTAGCCTTATAGAGGCTGTAGGATATCAGTCCTATCATCCCTAATTGGCAAGACCAATAGCAATGTGAGGATCAGGCTTACTTATCAGTACTGAAAAAAATCCAGCCTCTTGGAATCATCTTTCCCTACTGTAGGAAGTAAAGTCAAGCAGCAACTGGAAAGCACCCAACTAGTCTATGTTCCCTCCAAGATATTAATATTCCGAGTGTCAGCTATTAATGCTTACTAAAAGACTATTCCAGATTCATCTATTGTCTGTAATAAGTTTATGGTCAGTTCTTATTTTACATCACCCAAAGTCACATACAATACATGAGGTAAGGAGCTATATAAAGGGGATTAATGGATGATTGAATGAATGGATGGATGGATGTTTTGATGGATGGATGAATGAATGAATGAATGGATGGATGGATGAATGAATGAATGAATGACATCCTAGATCAATGCTCCCCAAAACAAGTAGAAAACAAATAAGCGCAAGGGAAAGAGCTCAGAGGTAAAGGACCGGCCCGTGGTGCCTCTGCCAG
>JANHFL010003058.1:134243-164840 GCA_032468155.1 Oxyrhabdium leporinum
AGATGGTATTATCATGTATGCTTATAACATCATTGGCATTAAAATGGAATATAATATTGAATAACTACTTTAAAAAAATTATGTATATTAATAGAGGATTATATAAGTTTGATTAATGTAACAACCATTATGAATATCATTATTGATGTGTGTATCAAAATGAATTATACCCAGGGGCCACACTGTTCATGTAGTGATATTAATGTTTATTTAAAAATAAAAATCTAATAAAACTTGGGGGGAAAAGAAAAGAAAATTACTTATTGTGCAGGTAGTCCTCAGCTTAACAACTATTCACTCAATGACCATTCAGAGTTACAATGGCACTGAAAAAAAGTGACTTATGACCATTTTTCACACTTAATGACCATTGTATGCTCCTCATGGTCATGTGGTTGCAGTGTCCCAGGGTCACCTTTTGCGACCTTCTAACAAGCAAAATCAGTGGGGAAGCCAGATTCACTTAACAACCGTGTTGATAACTTATACTGTGGCAAGAAAAGTTGTAAAATAGAGCAAAACTCATTAAACAACTGTCTTGCTTAGTCATGGAAATTTTGGGTGCAATTGTAGTTGTAAGTCAAGGACTACTTGTACTTTGCAATAAACGTGATTAAAAAATACGTTATTGAAACGTGATGTCTACCTGATAAAAAATCCCCAAATAGTAGGATTTGTTTTGTTTTGCAGCAGTATGAGGTCTACCATTATTTTTGTGGTTGTTTAATTTCCGTTGCCACTGAATATCAAGATGAATGCTAAATAATCTATAATACTCATTCTTTGTGTATTCCGCTGTTAACTTTTTTTCAACAAAAAAAAAAGAGAAAATTTGAAATCTGATACCGATTAGTGATCTATTACTCTTTAACTCTCCTCATCTTGCTGTGCCCCTTTCGTACAGGTGTACAATATTTTCTGATTTGCTGTGTGGTAGGGAACAGAGGTTTTTAGGTGAGGATCTGAACAAGGAAAAAAGATGTGTATTTGGGTGAGGAGCCTAATGTAGTCATAGTGCTGCAGCATACAGGAAGTCCTCAATTTAACTATCACAATTGCAACCAGAATTTCTAAGCAAGGAGGTTGTTAAGTAAGTCACCCCCATTTTTACGACCTTTACTGCCACGCTCGTTAAGCAAATCACTGCAGTTGTTAGGTGAATTATGTAGTGGTTGAGCAAATTTGGCTTCCCCCATTGACTGCTTGCTAGTCAGTCGCAGATGGTGATCATGCGACCCGGGGATGGTGCCAACCTTGTAAATACATGTCTGTTGCCAAGCACCCATAGTTTGATCACATGACCGTGGGGATGCTGCAATGCCCATAAATATGAGCACTGGTTGTAAGTCACTTTTTCAGTGGTTGCTAAATGAATGATTGAAAGTCGGAGACTAATCTGTATTCTCTCTGCTTGAAAGAAATGGAACAATTCTGAGAGTATCTCCCATTCTCTGAGGTCTGTTCTCTGACCAAAGATGGTCTTTCTTCAAGGCCTACTCAAAGTGAGGAGGTTTTATAGTTGCCTCTTAGCAGTTAATTGATAGCAAATTGAGCCGGCGCATAGATAACATGATGAGGTTTATTTCTGTTTAACTAAAAGTAGACATTGTTATGTGTTATTCTATATGCCTACTTTCACACACCATACATTTTATACAAATTGATTATTTTTTTCTTGTTCTTTTGGGGTGGATTTCCTCTTTTGTGGCAATATACATGCAATCATCTCATGCTACTGGGCCATTTGTTTAAATTGTACTTTTATGGATTAAAAGCTAATTCTTACCAAGAAAATTAGATGCACTTTACCTATTTTTTCACTTAAGGTTAAACAATAATATATATCAGAATAAGTAATGTCCAAACTATGTTTAAATTGATTTGCACTGGATTTTAATTTGGAGTGAAAAACTGCAGAATGGAGGGCTAATTCATGTGGTTCATTTCTTAGGCACTTGTCTATGATCCAGTAAATGTTAGTATTGATTGTAGGTCCTTGTTTTGAAATCTCAGTCAATAAGTTCAAAGAGTGGACTTAGTTTCTTTTCCCATCCCACGTGGAAAGTTAATAACCACATTAAAAAGATAGCATAACAGTTGCTGGGTTATAGTTCAGATTAGAGACATCAAGCAAAATAGTATTCTCATTGATCAAATATTTTGGCTATAGTTCTGATTTCAAACTTCTGGTTTCTGCTTAGTCAGTTAAGTAACCAATTCCCAATAAAATGTGATCAAGGAAAAATTCCTCCTGTGAAGTGTTCGAACAGTTTCATTTTTTGTTTTGTTATTGTTCTTGAATTACTTGGAATAGAGTAACAAAGGGGAAATCATTCCATGAAACCACATCATACATCAATAGCACATCAAGCTCAAATGGATTAAATCCCGTTTGAATCTACTGCTGCTTGCCCAATCAAGGAAATAGAATAGATACATTTTTACTCCAAATATATCAATTATTCCAAAGGGATACTCCAAAGAGACACAGATATCAGGACATTAATTATCCCAATATCTGATACGAGCTAAGCTAAGCCACAATCCATCCATACATTTCCTGAGTTTTGCTGCTGGTAATTGTCTCCTTCAGATGGTATGGTAGGTAGATGGTAGGGGGACTTGGTTAATAAATGGAAGAAACAACAAAGCGACAATGAAATGTTGGAATTCTTGATTTTAAGGGAAACTAAAATCGAGAATAGTTCAATATTGAGAAAGTGGATTTTAATTAATTCAAAGCAATGTTATGTAAAATTCTTTGTCAAAAAACTAACAGGAAAAGGAGCTCAAAATAGGTGGGAATCTCTAAAATGTACTAAAATGTATTAGAAATAATTCTATAATTCACAGAAAAAAGAAAAAAAAAGCAGGAGAAGGCAATATGACCACACCAGAAACTTAGTGAATATCTGAAAACAGAAAGGATAGATATCAGAATTAGAAAGAGAAAAGTTAGTCAGTTTAGGGATAATCTAGAATTGCAGCGACTGAACTGAGGTTACCAAAGGGGACAAAAGGCAAAGGGTGAGAATACCAAGACAACAATGTCCTCCTAGAGGTGCTTTTCCAAAAGGCAACTGGACTTTATTGATTTTTTCTTTGAAAATGTTTCACTTCTCATCCAAAAAGCTTCTTCAGTTCTAACTGGACTGGTGGAGAATGTACTGTAAGGATTGTATATTCTTTGTAGTCATCTGTCGTTAGCTCTCTTGAGAGAGAGCTATTATGAGAGCCAGTGTGGTCTAGTGGTTAAGGCACTGGGCTAGAAAGCAGGAGACCGTGAGTTCAAGTCCCACCTTAGCCATGAAAGCCAGCTGGGTTACTTTGGGCCACTCACTCTCTTTCAGCCTATCCCACCTCACAAGGTTGCTGTCATTCTGTGGAAAATAGGAGGAAGAAGATGTTTTGTGGATATGTTAGATATATTCACCGCCTTGAGTTGTGGTTGGTTTGCGGGATATAACTAAATAAACAAATGTTCTGTGAAGCACATGCTTTGAAACGGCAATATTAAACACTATACTGATCCTTCACGGGTTAGGGTTAGGGTTAGATGTAACAGCAATCATTTCATGTAATACACTTACTGTATTACATGAAATGATTGCTGTTACATTGTGAATGTCATCTTGGAGCCGCTTCAGTAATTGTTGAGAAATCCAGGAAGACAAGTGCACTGCCATAGAATTAGAGAAGGGCAAACATCTCTTATCTTCAAAAAGATCCTGGCCAACTATACACTGATTGGCTTGGTGTCAGTACCAGGCAAAAACAGATTATAAAATAGTCAATTTGGAAGCATTTGGGAAAGAATGCACTGCTTGGCAGAAGCCAGCATGGGTTTATTAGAAAGAAGGCCTGCCAAATCATCCTGATTTGTTTTTCTGATAGAGTGACCAATTCGGTTAACTATGGAATACAGTGGGCCTTGTGTACTGCAATTTCAGAAACGCTTTCAACACCATCTCCCATGAGATCATAGTAAGAAAGGATGATAAAAAGTGGACTGGGACAACGGACAGGATGAATATTCATTAGAGATAAATGGAAAGATAAATGCAATTGATTTTTAAAAACCAAAAGGCATAATTATAAGGGGGGTATACTAGGGAGCAGTACATGCATAAAGAATCTGGGGTGTTTTGGTAGATCAACTGTTGAACATCAGCCAATCATGTTAGTGTAGCTTCACCAAAAGGAAATGACCCTAGACTTCATTAGCAGAAATAACAGCTCCAAGATCAAAAGAAACAATTCTTTCCTGTTCTCCATTGATCAGACCAACCTAGAACATTGCACCTAGTTTTGGCCATTGCATTTTCAAAAATATAGTATCAATGTGGAGTAGAATCAGAGAAGAAGAACCAAGATAAGAACCTGGAAAGAGAACCTTAACAAGGAATATTTGGAGGTATTTGGTGTGTTCAGTGTGCAGAAAGGAAAACATGATCTCTATCTTCATGTATCTGAAGAAAAGTCATGTCATAGAAGGACAAAATTGACCCAGATTCAAAGCTCCAATGTCCATTTCCTCCTATGGTCACCTGATCACATTCAGGGCACTCAGTAAGCGGCCCCTCATTTACTGCTGTTTGCACATCCCATTTGACTGCAATGTTTTTCAAACTCGGCAACTATTCAACTCCTGCTGGCTGGGGAATTCTGGGAGTTGAAGTTCACACATCTTAAAGTTGCCAAGTTTGAAAAACACTGCACCAAGGCATCATGAGAATATAGGAAGTGCTGGTAATGGGGAATTGCCTGGTTTGGCACAGATAGCATTTACTTTCTTGGATTCTTTGTTGTATGAATATCGGGTTGAAGGTGTTAGAAAGTTCACATAACTTCACTGTATTTTATTATTGTAGTCTTTGCCAGAGATCTTTGGGCTTTGTTTAGAGTGTGTGTGTGTGTGTGTGTGTGTTTTGAACCTGAATTTCCAGTACTTCACTACAGTAATTTAAAATAGATTCCAAAACAAGTCAACACAAGTGAACGGTGTTTAAGAAATGCTCTTTGGAACTTTCTTAACTAGTTTGATACTTAGCAACATACTTTAAAAAAAGTATTTAAAAAAAAAGATCTGTTAAACATACAATAGGCTTAATAATTTGGAAAAAATGTATTTGGTTCTGAATTAGCAGCAGCTTGCCTTGTCCTCATGAGTGGGGTTATTATTTCCTCTGAGTGAGGAAAATAAGTTGATTTATCTATTCGTATAGGGAGAAAGACTAATGTAGTAGCTGCAGTGAACATTATTTAAGGGTCTAGTATTCATACTTTCAAAAAGGAGAAATGAACATTTCTACATTTTTGAAATTCATTTGAAAATTTTCAAAATCCCAACACTTTTAAATCACAAGTCATTGAGCATAGAATGACAGAGAAACAGATAACACTTCACTTTAAGTTTTACTTTGTATTGTATCTTGTAAGAAGCTTATTTGAAGGCAGAAAGTAAATTAGCAATTTACTTTGTGCCTTCAAATAAGCTTCTTACAAGATACAAGATACAATGCAAATTGAACAAATACAGCATAATTGCCATACGTGATTTAATTCTAATATTGAATTAGAATACAGAAATTTTGCCTAAGTTAAAGGAGTTTTTTTTTAAAAAAAAATCATAAATATTTATTACTGTTTATCAAATATCAGCTAAATCACTCGGGAGTCAGGATTTGGTTAATGCAGAAACCCATTTAAAAATGACCTGAAACTTTGCCATTTAGTATTTTATTTTATTGGTTGTTGCTCATTATGTTAAAACGTGTTGTACTTTATGTGTTCCTTTTCTGATTGGTGATATAGATTTATTCATATATTTTTTCTTTTGCTTTCAGGAATTCTATGAACATACAAAAACACTTTGGCAAGATGAAGGTGTGAAAGCGTGCTACGAAAGATCTAATGAATATCAATTGATTGACTGTGCTCAGTAGTAAGTGCAGCTTTTCTTACAATTAATTTTACTGATATATTAAGAGGAGAAACAGTGGAAAGATTCTGTTTTATTGGTGTTGATATAATGGCTCAGGAACTCTGGGAGTTGAAGTCCACAGGTCATAAGGGGGCCATAGTTCCCCACCCTGATCTAAATACTTAAACTTGGGCCACATATCCATAATATAGTAAGTTTTCTGGGTAATCTGATATTATTGTAACTTTATCCTGCAGCATTTAATTTATACATTTTTGACATTTTGAAGGATAATATATATGCAGTGGGATCTTCACAGAAAATGAATCATTTCAAATGTATAACTGCAGTATTTGAGAAAGCATTCATTGTGTTGATATATAAGAAAAATCTACTTTATAGCACCGCTAAGGTGCGGACTAGGCTGGGAGAAAAATCACAAACTAATGAGTCCTTTTAATTAACTTACTTCCACCATTAACTCTGCCACTAAAATAAGTTAAATATTATATGCAAATGCGAATCAAGTTATTATGTATCTTATTACAAATTAGCATAGCCTTGGTTTGTTGGAACAAGCTCAAATGATGTGTGCTAGTATTTCCTACTTCTTTTCTTTTGTTTCTTCTTGGATACCTTTGAGAATTAATCCACAATACCATATCATTTTCAAACAGACCCATCACATGTCTTGCTATATGTAATTTATAGCCTGAGTAGCTGTCATATATCAACCTCACAGATATGGCTGGAAAAGTGCAGTTTTGAGGGATCAAGTACCCTTTTTTCGTATGCTGTCAGAAGATGAGGTTCATTCGTAATCAGACCACTGTAAAAATATGCCTTTTTAAAAAAGGCCTGATCAGGAATGAACCTCATCTTCTGGCAGGATAGAAGAAAAAGTCTAATTGGTCTCTCTCAAAACTAGCTTTCCAGCCATATCTGTGACGTTGATACATATAAAAATGTTTTACAGCTAATCAGGCGGTATTTATTTGGTAAGATACCTTTTTTTAAAGGTATCTTACCAAATAAAACTCTTGTAGTAGGTAGAAATCAATTTTGGTCTAGTGGTGAAGGTACCAGGCTAGAGACCAGGAAACTCTGAGTTATAGTCTGCCCACGAAAGCCAGCTGGGTGACTTTGGGCCAGGCATTCTTTCTCAGCCCAATCCACCTCACAGGATCGTTGGGTAGAAACTAGGGAGAAGAAGTTTTGGCATGTTCAGTGCCTTCAGTTATTTATAAAAATAATAAAAACGAGGTGTTAAAAAAATCTTTAAAAATACATTCAAAGGATGCAGCAACTGCGCAGTTACTGTAGTAGTTTGCTCTCAGTTGCCATCTTCTGGCCAGCCAAGAGGTCAGAACTGGGTTGTGCTGATTTGTCATAACTCTTGTTGTTGCAAAGGCTTTAGAAAAAGTAAATTACTTTATAGCTTAGGCCTCTTTATAAAATAAAAATAATAATAAAAAAGCAAGAAATCTTCACAATGCCATGAAACATGTTGATGAGAATTACTATTTTACAGGGAGCATTATTTCGGTCATTATTTTAGAAATTTCTCACCCAAGCTCTGCATCTCTTTATGTATGTAACTTAAAATACTATAATATTTTGTATTTGTACTCATGATTGCAGTGTGGATGGCTTTTTGAAGAACATATGACTAGCAATAAATCTATATTTTCTAGTTTAACGTGTTTTTATCGCCTTGGCCAGTTAAATTATATGCATTGATTACTAGTTAAATAGCCATGCTTCTCAGTTTTATGTTGCTGGTTTTATTTTCATTATTGCAATACAGTTTGTTTGTTATTGCCTGAAGTCCCTTATGAATTAGCAGATAGTTTTAGAAACTTTAAAATAAGTACCGTAGATCAAGCTGAGAATGTGCTTGTGTAACCTTTGTACACTCCCATGGTATAATAAAGCTTTGTTAAAATTGCTGAGAGCATCCTCTGCTGACTCCATCTTCTTTGAAGCCTACATATGGCTTTGCTATGGGGTTGATGGGATGACTAAATCAAGAATTCCAGGAAAGGATCTCAGAATACATATCCATCCTACTTAATAGGATCCACGGTGTGACTTCCATCTTTATTCCAAAGTTCTTTGCTGGAATTCCTGATTGAAGTCAATTTTGTGAATGTTGATCTCACAGCAGATAAAAGATACATTGATTAAGAGCTGTGGTGGCACAGTGGTTAGAATACAGTATTGCAGGCTAATTCTGCCAACTGCCAGTAGTTCGATCCTTACCGGCTGAAAGTTGACTCAGCCTTCCACCCTTCCGAGGACGGTAAAAGAGGACCCAGATTGTGTGGGCAATATGCTGACTCTGTAAACCGCTTAAAGAGGACTGTAAAGCACTATGAAGCAGTATATAAGTCTAAGGGCTATTGCTATTGCTGTGCAGTTTCCTTTTCTATATGAACAAAATACAGTGGATTATATCATACAATGTAGTGTATGATGCAGTACCTACTTACCAAACTTGTTAAAGAATGAAATAAGAATTTCATTAGCAAGAAATCATTGGGTATAACCCAGCTACTTTATTATCCACGCTATCTTCTTTTTAGCTCTTTTTATGAACTCTCCACTCATAATATGGGACTTTTTAAGGCAAAGACTGCAGTCTTCAAGGCTCACCTTAATTTATACTCGTTTTTATTAGATTTGTTTTCTCAACCTAGTCTAGCCTGTTAGAATAGGAAAACTGTCACTTTTCAAGTACTGCTAAACTTTTCTGCTTCTGGGGAATTCAGTTCATCACCACCCCTTTTTTAGAAGAACGATTGCTTGATCCTGCACTTCCTGCTTACTTATGCAGAAGTGAACAGCTTGAGGGGAGGGGGGGAAAGCAATTTCCCTTCCCTTAACTAAGGTTACCAAACTGGTTACTTTCACTGGAGCTGTAAGGGGGAAAAATACCTGTGATCCTGAGCCAGAGATGTCCCAGTGCATTTTACTTTGCAAGATTAATGAAAGCTAGGAAGGAAGTGACAGTGCACTTTGTCTCTCAACAGTTTCAGGTGATTCTATAAAAAGAAAAGGAAAAAAGTAAATGCGTGGGAAATGTGGCCTCACTATTAGAATCAGAATAATCGACTTTTCGTTTTATACCAAGTAATTTCTCCATATTAAGCGTTAAATAGAAAATGATTTTATTGTAATGGGAATACTTGGGAAGTGATATTCTTATCAATGTGAATGAGATTCTGGAAGGGGCACAATGTAAAAAGAAACTTAAAGGGAAATAAACACCTCTTCTAATAGCATATTACTGTAAAATATTTGCTTGAAATGTATACCATCTGGTAAATGCTTCCTTGATGTATTGAAAGTCAGTTGGAAGAAGTAAGGTGGCTCCATCATGCCATTAGCCTTACACCCGTAATGCAAAATTATTTTACTGAGGAATTATTGGTAGTTGATTTTCAACTATCCAAATCTCTGCTAAAAGGGTACATATTCGGTGATTTTGATTTAGAACTTGTTTTACTATGTATTATTCTTTGCATTATTCTTGTATTATCATTATATCTTTTATTTTGGCATAATTAGTTGGGTCATATATTTTATACCCCCCTGATGTCCATAAGAAGGCAGAGTAATCTTAAATAAGCATCAAACACGACAATTTTATTACAGTAATACAAGCTCTTCCATTTCCCCCCCACAAAATCAAGGCGGAAGGGTTTGTGCGTGTGTGTGTGTACACCCACACGTATTAGCTCATGCCCTCGTTCTGCTGAAGATTTGCTATATGTATCCTCCATTTAACATTTCCTGGACTTTTACCAGGGTGGAAAAGGAAATAGGGCAAGGGAAGCCTTTCGCAAGCTGTTTCACACCCCTTCGACTTCAGGAAGGGCTGGAAGTAGCGTGAGAGAGTTTCTGTTCATGGTGTTTCCTGCAAGAATGCCTCTACGTGTTTTCTTGCTGTCTGCCATTTCAAAGGAAGAGCTTAGAGGAAAGCATAGAGTCAGTTAGATTGCCTGCACTTCATAGTTACAAAAACCCTTGCTTTAGAAGGTACCGGACAGCCATTGAGAGCTCTAGAAATCACATATTGGTAAAATAGTTGGTTTTATGCTATCATTAGAAGAGAGCTGAAGACAGCAAATAATAGAGAATCATGGGAGGTGGCAGAGATACACCAACATTATTGTGTCCTTTGCGTTGTCTGTTCTTTGCATTGTTTCTCTGCAGTCCATAAATGTTTGCACCTATTGACAGCTAACTGTCCCAAACTGGTTCTTGTGTAATTATCTCCTTTAAATGACCCTTGTAATAAATACACTGTGGGGTTTTTTTTTTAGTAAATATTCAATCCTGTCCCCTTCAACGGTGGGGCACGTGCTTTCATGATAGATGTTCTGAATGATATATTTTTTCTGTAACTTCGCATTGATTTCTGTTGTTTGGTTGTTTCCTAATATTACTTCTGCCCACAATGAAGACATATGGTGAGTTGCTACTTTCTGTTATACCCAGAGATATTAACAACATCAATGAAAAAGTGGTCCTTTAGGTGACATAGCAGTCTTTAACCACTGAGTCACAAGCCAATCTCGTCACTTAGCATTTAGAATCTTATTGTGAAGATCAGAAATGGAAAGTAAAATTCCTTGAAAGACTTATTTGCTTGCCACTTTCAATATTTTTTTTACAGAACACATTAAATTTCCAGAAGTATATTCATTTTATATGTGTCACCGTTAGGCATGAAATTAAATGCACTCTAGAATAAAATCTAAGAATCTTCTACATCACACAGTGGTTTACTGATCATGCAGGGAAATTTAAAAGAAACTGGGATGCCAAAGTACATTTATTTTTAAAGTAAAGCACAGAGATAGAGGACCAATATTTTTACAGTATTGGAAATCTGTGAAAACAGGGAAAGCCCCTAGACCTGATAAACTTCTGGTTGAACAGTACGGAATTTTCTTATACATATTGTTAGAGATCTATAATCAACCACTTAATCTCTGTGTTTCCTTTGTAATTTTATTATTTCAGTACAATGATATCGCAGTAGAGAAAGATTCTACTAAAAGTGCAAATTATAGACTAACGCTTTCACTAATGTGGACAGAAAAATACTAACTGTAATGCTAGCCAGGAAGTTACAAAAAGTAATACCATCTATAAACCACCCATCTCAGTATTGATTTATTTTAAAAAATAGCAAGCTTTGGTGCAATAATTGTCTCGACATCTTGGATGTGGCAACAGGTAAATTGGAATTAGCAGTTCTAATGTCATTACACATTGAAAAGCTCTTCATATAGTTCAAATTGAAAGTATATTCTAAGAAAAAAGGATTTTTTAAAATTTTTTGTTCACTAGATTTCAATTTGCTATTTTCACTCAACAACTAGAACTATTATAGGCGTATTTGTCTCTCAACCTACCAATTTATACCTTAATATCCATCAAGGAGTGCCTTCTCTCCTTTGGTTTGTGAAAATTTCGGTGATTCTTTTAGGCAGTTTCATGCTTCTCAACCCCTGACCTACAGTAGTTGCTTCCAAAGCATCTGTAATGTTAGAATCCTTAATAGATACAGTGCTTGGATAGAAAGAAGAATTCAGTTTTGTAAAGTTTGGATCAAATTAAAGTTAGTATTTATTATATATCTGAGTGGAATTAAGAAATGAAATACCCAGTTTTGCAGAATCAGTGGATACATGCCTTATATACTGCTAAGCATATTTCTCATGATTTAAGAATGAAATTAATCAGAAAATGCTCATGTTTCTTGAGCCCCTCAAATTTTTTTTACAAAGGGTTGAACATTAGATTTTTCATGCTGGTGTTTTTAAAAATGTGAAGGCTTTAACTCAGATGGCTTCAAGTCATTATCTGTTTCAATACAATTTTGGAAGAAAATATTATAGTTACAGATCCTAATGTCTTCCTAAAACAGTGGCTCACAACTGTGGTCCGCAGACCCCTGGGGGGCCATGATGTCACAGGGCAGCCGTGAAAGCTTGAAGAAATTAATGATTGAAATCTTGAGTCAAGTCTTGGTGTCTGTGGCCATGGTCTATGACCACAAAAGCTATTTAAAGGGGATCCATGGTGAAGAATAGGTTCAGAACCACTGTCCTAAAACATGGGGCATGTTACCCTATAACCTTTGCCTCTAGTATGTCTGGGCATGATAAGGAGAATAATTTTACATAAATGGAAGGAAAGTTATCTTCCTGATACTGAGGAATGGATTCAAGAAATGAGTAGTTTTATCTGTTCTTGAAAAGTCATTGTGCTGTAAAAATGACAGTTGTGAAGCTCTGTGTTTCTTGATTGTCTCAATTTAATTAAGTTTAACCATTATCACTCAGAGAATATTATATGAATCCTCTCCAACGTTTTCTGGTTGTTGGTTTACTTTTTTTCTCTTTGTGTTGCATTTAGTTTGCTTTGATCACAATTTGAAAAATATTTAACCAAGTGATTTGAAAAATACAAATTGTGTAATCGGGATCACTTGCCATTTCTGGTTCTTTTGGGCCAGTGAAAAAGATGCAGGCTTACTGTAATGGGATACAGACACCCTTGTACTTTATTGGCTTCCTATTATAGATGGCCTTATAAAATAATATAGAATATCATGTTTGTTTGAGGTCCAGAATTCTAAGATTTTTAGAACCAAAGGTAATGCTAGGAAAGATGAAAAACCTATAGAAAAAAATGAGCTGGGTTTAATGAAACAATTCTGATCCATTTTAATTGAGCTATAATTTATTGCAATTCAGTATAAAAGTTGACAGTTTAATCTGAATTAATATAATACCGATAGTCCTTGTTTAGTGACTGCCTCATTTAGCAATTGTTCAGTTACATCAGTGGTGAAAAAGTAACTTTTTACAACCAACCCTCATATTTTCGACCTTCACAGGTCTGTAAAGCAAAAAACAGCTGGGATAAGACCAAAAGCACAGTCATGGTTTCATTCAGAAACGGTTTTGCTCAAAAGCTGAATTGTTGGTCCCAGTTGTGATTATTAAAAGATGATTATCTGTATGCATTTATTACCTGTTACTTTTGAATAATTTACATGTAGAATTGTACATGTATTATTTCCTTTTAAGTAGAGTTACACAGTGGAAATTGATATATCACTCCCTATCGTAATGTAATGGATAAAATGTATTGTGGAGTTCCAGTGTACTTTTCTGCTTTTGTTAGTAGAAATTCTCATAGTACAAGTATTCCTCTACCACAATTGAGCCCAAAAAGTGAGACATTTGTTAAGGGGGGGGTGGCCCATTTTATGACTTTTCTTGCCATATTTGTTAAGTGAATCACTGCAGTTCTTAAGTTAGTAACACAGTTGTTAAGTGAATATGGCTTCCCATTAAGTTTGCTTGTCAGAAAGTCACAAAAGATGGTCACATGACCACGGGACACTGCAACCTTCATAAACACATGCCAGTTGCCCTGTGTCTGAATTTTGATCATGTGACCATGGGGGGATGCTGCAATGGTCTTGTGAAAATCGATCATAAGTCACTTTTTTCAGTGCTGTTGTAACATCGAACAGCCACTAAATGAACTTTCGCAAGTTGAGGATTATTAAGAATTCAGTTAACGCGTTGACTAGCAATATCAAGGACCCTCTGCCAGCTGCCACCATGATATTAAAATATGCTGAAATAAAAAGTATTTTTTAAAAAATGTGGATTGTTTGAAGTTTGATAATCCATGTTTGCGCAAAACAGTTAAATTAATTTCAGCTCTAGTATGAACTACATTGACTTGCTCTTTTCATTTCTGCTACGTTGTGCTGCTTCTTTTTTAGGTTTATGAAAAAAAACTCTAGTTGAACAAATTTGACTCCCCTCTCAGCAAGTGTGGGTTCTTTGTTTTGTTTCCTATTCATGTTTTTATAGATTAAAATTAATGAGAGACGGTGTTAGCGTTGTTGATAGTTCCCTATAATCTTGACAAGTTAGATACTTCTTGCACTATTTTCTGTTTACTGGAGGAATATCGAATGTTGTAATTATAAATAGTAAGCTAAGGGAGATATTCAACATTCTCTGTTTTGACTAAATGTGTGTGAGAGACATGTTCAGATATTTGATTAGCTTTGTCAAGATACTGAATGAATTAATAAAGTGGAGAAAATAACTTTATGGCATTAAGGTATTCATTTTGATTGGTCAAATTTCTACCTTCTACATCTTGATCTTACTTTTAAATTTGCTCTTCAAATTATATCCCATGTAATTGACTTGAAAGTCTGCCCCTTTTTTCCCTTGTGTGACTAGCTACAACATTCAGCTTATACATCTGATAGGATTTATTATTGTATGATTAAGTCCTGTGGCTGAGCATTTGGCTGTTTTTAATTCTTTTCATTTCTCAGATATTAGTTTTCTTGCAAAAAGGTACTTCAATAGTATAAGGTAGATTGCTAAAATTGTATGAATATAATTGCCATCACATAAACACTTCTCCTGTAGGCTAGACTGGGGATTTGTAAGATACCCTGGAAAAGTACTGTATTGTATTCTTAGATATGGCTGCAAAAAACCCCTGCCCTTTTGTGTTCATGAAGTCATCACCCCTGGACTTCAACTTGAAGAGGAGATTTAACTTTACAAGGATGGCACTTAAATTTAATCAAAAGCTAATGGATTTATACAAGTAATGTTCTTCCTTTTTGAATTTCCTTATTCAAACCATCTTAAACCTGAGGCTTACCCAAATTGTAACATCGGTGGAGGGTTTATTCATTTTTTTTCTATTTTTTTTCTCTCTTTTTTTTTTTTTGTTCCCACTCCTTCAGGACAGTAGTTTAAAATAGTGATTCTGTATGCTCAAACTGATTTTAAAATCTGCAAAATTCCGATAACGTAAAGGTTACAAATCTGAAAATTTATTAATTTCAAACTACAGTCCCTAACATTTTTGAGATACGCCGTTTTGTGATAACAGTCAAAATGATATAAAATTGAGGAATGTGTGTTTGGGTAAAACAATTATAATAATAAAACATTATCCAGCAGCTTTATGTGTGTTTGGGTAAAACAATTATAATAATAAAACATTATCCAGCAGCTTTATTCTTTATCCTGGTGCCATGTAGCAGATATAACTGGATTGATCCTAATGGACATCATAATTCATATTAGGGTTGACTAAAGGTCTATCAGAAAGGCAGTGTGGCACAGTGGCTTGAAACTGAGAGACTCTTGAATGCCAGTCCCACCTAAGGCATGAAGGGATCTGGGTGACTTTAGGCCAGACACTCACTTACAGCCCTAGGAGAGAGACAGTGGCCAACAACTTCCAAAATCTTGCCAAGAAAACTGCAGGGGATTGTTCAGGCAGTTACCAGAAGTCAACACTGACTCTTGAAGACAAGCAGACAAGACAGACAAACACCATGTAAATGCCATGCTTCAATTACCAAGTCCTTATTAGTGGGGATGCTTACCTGCCTCATCCATTTCCCCTCCAGTTATTTGGCTCACAGTACATGAAATGAGTCATATGATTCAAAGGAGACGTTATCCTTCAAAGTCTGAACCAGAATAACTGAAATAAAAATTTAATTGCAGTTTTTCATTCATCACTAAGAATGAGCAGTCTTCCACTCCGCAGCTGCCAGCAATGTGGATGGCAGATTTAGACCAGATTATATACAAGGGGATAACACTTGGAATCCCTTCCCAAGCTGATAACCATGGGGAACAACTGAACAGTGTGAGAGTTGGCATAGTATTTGGCTATTGTGGGTGCAAAATGGGTGATAGGTTTATTAGCCACATGACCTTCCAGGAAACTCCTGTACAGATAGCCCTCGACTTTTGACCACAATTGCCACCAGAATTTCCATTACTAAGCAAGTTAGTTGTTAAGTGAATCACACCCTATTTTACAGCCCTTTTTGCCACAGTTATTAAGTGAATTACACAGTCGTTAAATGAATGAGACTTCCTCAATTGACTTTGCTTGTCAGAAACCAGTTTGGAAGGTTGCAAATGGTGATGACATGACCCTGGGACATTGCAACCCATTGTAAATGCACGCTGGTTGCCAAGCGCCCAAATTTTGACCACGTGACCATGGGGATGCAGCTACAATCGTAAGTATGAGGACTGGTCATAAGTCACTTATTCAGTGCCATTGTAACTTTGAATGGTCAATAAACGAATGGCTGTAAGTTGAGGATTACCTGTATACGAGAAATCAATATTTAACTAGGATATGGGGGAAGGAATTGACATGGCTGGGCCTCATTTTGCAAAGGATGAAGTTTGCATTGTAATATTGTAATGCATATTTTGCCACTTGCTGCCTGTCCACCATCCATCCCCCACCCCACCCCACCGGTATCATAATCCAAATTAAAATGTAGGTAGAGGTTCGTTCTCTGAGCTTGTGAGTTGGTTTCCAAACATTTCGTTACCAGGCTAGGTAACATCTTCAGCAGAGTTTAGGGGATGTCAGTATTGGTGTTCTGTTTATAGGGCTTCGTGTGGTCAGTAGGTCTTGTGATGGGAGGTCACGTCAGGTGAGGGTCTAATGCTAAACTCTACGGAAGATGTTATCTAGCCTGGTAACAAAATGTTCGGAAAACAATCCACAAGCTTAGAGAACGAACCTTCCATCCTCATCCTACACCCGAGCTACAGATATTCGCCACTATCCCGAATTAAAATACCCATTCAGCTGTTGCCTTTGTAAAAGAAAGTCCATTTTCTCTCTAGAGTATTAGTCCACTACTGAAATTTCAGTAACAGTAAAATCTACCATTCTGTACCTCGTGGTGATTATTCTGTTTTTCTACATTTTGAGATGAAAGAGAACAAGTCTCGACTGCTTCAAGCCTTGTGTAACACTCCCTTGGGTTCTTGAAAAGTCCTGTCATATCCTCAGTCAGTCGTCTGTTCTCAGTGCTCTTCCTTCAGACTCCCATCAGGTCTCAGTTTACAGTTCCTTCTCCATCATTGCCCTGCACCCGTCCCAATTCTTCTGAACCATTCTTGAGTTATACAACAGGCATGGAATGTGCTTTATGAAACTCCATTGCTCTGCAGTATTTCTGTACAGGTAGTCCTTGACTTATAATCACAACTGATTCCAAATTTTTTGTTGCTAAGTGAGACATTTCTTAAGTGAATTTTGTCCCATTTTACGACCTTTCTTGCCACAGTTGTTAAGTGAATCATTACAGTCATTGAGTTAGTAACATGGTTGTTAAGTGCATCTGGCTTCCCCATTGACTTTGCTTGTCAGAAGATCGCAAAAGGTGATCACATGAATCCAGGACACTGCAACCTTCATAAATATGAGTCAGATGCCAAGCATCTGAATTTTGATCCCGTGTCCATGGGGATGCTGCATTGGTCATAAGTGTGGGAAAATGGTCATCATTTTCTTTTTTTAGTCCCTTTGTAACTTCAGATAGTCACTAATGAACTTTTATAAGTCAAGGACTACTATATTTATATAGAGTAATATCCTGCCTTACAAGAAATCTAACATTGTAATTTCTACTAACGGTACATTGCTATGATGAGGGTTGGGTTGTAAGAGAATGACTGATCTCAAGTCACCGGTGAACTCCATGGTCAAGAGAGACCTTGAATCTGGACTTCCCTGATCCCAAGCTAATACTTTCTGAAAGAGTTTTAAACCTACACTGTGTGTAAAGTATAACATTTAAAACAATTATATAATATGTTTGACTGAAGTTTCAAGACAGCATGTCACATGACTAGGCATATATGGGAGCAAAGTGAGTCCTTCCCACCTAGGATTGTAAAAATGTACCATGTTGTCTAACTTAAACTGTATCATATCATATCATATTGTATTTAATATGATATGGAGATACACCTGGTGGGACCCAGAAGAAGGGCCTTCTCCTTAGTGGCTCCCTTTCAATGGAACATCCTTCCCCCAGAGATTAGAATGCCTCCCCACTCTAACACTCTTCCGGAAGGCGTTGAAGACCTGGTTCTGCCAGTGGGCCTGGGGAACGCGGAGCGGAATGGAGACCATTAAATGGCTCGTATGATGTGATGAGGCGGGTAGTTATTTTATTTTATTATTTTATTATATATGATTCTTTTATTAGCTTTATTGCTTTTTAGATGATGTTTTTATAGTTTTGTAATCTGCCTTCAGTCACCATGTGCGAATATGCGGCAATATAAATCTCCTAAATAAATAAATATAAGTAGCCCTCAGGTTACAACCACAATTGAGCCCAAAGCCTTTGTGCCACCCAAGGAATTATTAAGTACGTTTTGCCCCATTTTACAACCTTTTTACCACAGTTGTTAAGCAAATCATTGCCCTTGCTAAGTGAATCATGCGATTGTTAAGCAAATCTAGCTTCCCCCATTGACTTTGCTCGTCGGAAGCCGGCTGGGACAGTGCAATTGTCATAAATGCGTGCCAGTTGCCAAGTGCCCAAATAAGTCACTTTTTTTCATTGTTGTTGTGACTTTGAACAACCACTAAACGAACGGGTGTAAGTCGAGGACTACTTGTATAATGTCGCCATTAATTCCAGAAGTTATGTTGAGGAATTTCAGTTCTCATGAGACTCCCGTGTGAGTTTCTGGCGTTTCCACTGAATTGCTGTAGAGACTGAGACAGAGAAGGGCGCACGCCATAATTCTCAGTTAACCTCAGATCCCTGGAAAAAAGGCACAACAATCTACTGTGAGGTCTGAATGAGTGAGGCCTTTTTTTGGCATGTGGATCTGGAAGGTGCTTGTCAATGAATGCATTTTGTTTCCCTTGGCCTCTGAGGGCCTGGTATCCATTGCAAAAGGCCCCCTGCCCTGAAACTACTTATGTAAACGAGCAGCAAGCCAACCAAGGACTATTTTTAGTAAGGCGGCAATAGTTGTGTGGGGAAAAAGTGAAAGACCATTTCTGGGTCATGCAGAGGACTGTTTTAAAAGGAAAAAAAGGGGATGGGAAGACTTAGGGGAGTGTAATTCCTATGCCCCATAATTTTGAATGTAATTCCAAAGCTAGGTTTTTTGGGGGCTGCATTAAAATATCTGCTTAAAACAGGTTGGTTGTTTTGTGAAATGAAAATAAAAGCCTACATAAGAACTGAGTCGATTGACCACGCTGCTCCGTACAGCTCGTGCTCGCTTTACAACAGTTCATTGAGTGACCGTTCAAAGTTACAGTGGCACTGAAAAAAAGTGACTTACGGCCGTTTTTCACACTGGTGACCAGTGCAGCATCCCCATGGTCATGTGATCAAAATTTGCCAATAGAAGAGAATATTTGTAGCTCAGGGTTGAAATGAAGGGTTCTTGGTGCTTCTCTGAGCTTGCTTGTTTTCTTCATTTCAGTACCCTAACTAGGTAACCTCATCAGTGCTAGCTAAGTCAGAGAGGATCAAAATTGGGATGCTTGGCAAACGACTCATATTTGTGACAGTTGCAGTGTCCTGGAGTCATGTGATCACCTTTTGTGACTTTCTGACAAGCAATGTCAATGGCAGAGCCAGATTCACTTAACAAACCGTCTTACCAACTTAACAACTGCAGTTGTTCACTTAACAACTGTGGCAAGAAAGATCGTAAAATGGGGTAAAACTCACTTTAAATAAATGACTTGGCAACAGAAACTGTGGGCTCAATTGTGATCGTAAGTCGAAGACTGCTTGCATAGTAGAAACGCTGAGGATATATGACTGTAAGCTGCAAAAGCTGCTTCTTTTTAGCAATTTGAGTAGCAGGCATTTTGCAGCAACTTCCTTTGCATAACCCTGTTTGGTTCCAGTCACTCATCAAATAATATCTACTGAGTTTTTCACTTGTTGTGAAACATTATGGTGATAATAAATAGAAACTTGTGGAGGTAGGTTGGCCAGTTGTTAGTATTTATTGTGAAACGGTACCGTATTTATTGCAAAACAGAAGTCTTTTTTTTTTAAGATAGAGTTGAATTTATTAAGATTTTTTTAAAAAAGAAACTGATTACATTCTCAGAATTCTAAGCGTCTGCCAATTGCACAAAAGAGTCTCAGAAATAGAGCATTCCCCACCCTGTGTAAAGAAGATTTGTGTTACTCTTGCCAGTTTAGCGGTGAATAAGACCTCTATTGTACCCACTTGTTAATGGGAAGCTGTAGTTGGCGATTTTGTTAACATACATCTTTCCATCGATAACAGAAACAAAAGCACACACTCGTGAATTTTATTTTACTACCGAGGTTGGGTTTTTTAAAATCTGTCCTTCAGTGTAATGCAATCCAAATTATATTTCTTGCATGGGATTGCAAAATGCCATCAAACGTTCCATTTCATCTCCTTAATTATCAACAAGTAGTTGTCTGCAATATTAACTGAAAATTGATTTGCGGGAGTCACAACTGACTGGTTCACCTGCTAAAAAATGTTACCTATGTAATCACAGTACTCTATACACTCAACACTATACTATCCAAAGGATTAGCAAAGATATTATGAAATCAATGTTGGGAAGTCTAAAGCTAACTTGACCTAATCAATTTAAAAAGTGCCGCAATAACTTGGCTAAAGTTTTGAAAATATTTTTAGTTTGTTTTGTAGCAGGAAGAAACACAGCTACCCCTCTGGAATTTGGACTGCATATTTTGGAACAGAATGTTCCTGCTGTTTTTTCAGAGTTCCATCGGCCAGCTTCTCCACTGGCTAGGAAAACTCCCTATACAGGTGGAAGGCACCAGTTGGAGAAAAAAAAAATCTAGTGTCTTTGTTACCCATCTGTGCATGCATAAGAGCATCTTTATGTAAAATAGAGCCTAGCTTGCTTGATTCTTGTCTTTATTTATTTTATATCACATTCCTCCATAAATATTTCAAAGCATTAAGACAAAATTACAAGACAAACAGAAAAACAGTATAACAGAGTTGGGAGGACCTTTGAGGTCTTCTAGTTCCATCCCCTGCTCAGGCAGGAAACCCTATACAATTTGAGACAAATGGTGGTCCAATCTCTTCTTTAAAAACCCCAGTGTTGGAGAACCCACAACTTCAGGAGGCAAGTTGTTCCACTGGTTAATTGTCCTTAGTCCTAGGTTGCTTCTCTCCTTGATTAGTTTCCATCCATTGCTTTCTGCCCTGCCTTCAGGTGCTTTGGAGAATAGGTTGACTCTCTCTTCTTTGTGGCAGTCCCTGAAATATTGGAACACAGTCACCCCAAGTCTATCTTTTGATTAAACTAGACATACTCAATTCCTGCAACCATACTTCATATGTTTTAGCCTCCAGTCCTTTAATCATCTTTGTTGCTCTTCTCTGCACTCTTTCTAGAATCTCAACATCAACAGCGAATTTAAAATCATATATATATATACAAAACAAAAAAATAAACAAGATGACAGGGAAGATAGAAAAATGCTGACAGGGCTCCACAACACCTGGGAAAGCACAAAAATAGATTGGGGGGATGGGGAGGGAGGGAGGAACATTGCAGAGAGTGGATGCCACAAAACAGAGGACTATTGTATTTGCAAATGTCTGCAAAATGACAATATACAAATTGTGGCATTAGCTTCTGATGATCTCTGCAGTGGGGAAAACACTCTGGCAGATGTCCTTGTCCCCAGCTGCTCAGGATTTTATCATAGTCTTCATGCAAGTTAAGCAGAATTCCTTCAGGGACTTGCAACCTGCTTTATGATAAGCACCATTGATTGATTACATTCTGAGAAAAGATACCGGAACGAATATGTGGTGTGTGCAATATATTCAGAATTACATTAACTACACTTCCCATTTTTGAAGATGACTAAACAGTTACTATATTTAGTCATTTAATATGCAGACTATTACATTTGCTGCTAAAATGTATTTTTCATCAGGCTTCCGTTTTCTTTGTAAAAGAAAAAGACTAAAAATAGACTAACATCCCTAGTGCTCTCTATGTATGTTACTCTAGCAACTGGAGGCATCTTTCCATTTTATATTTTAAGCATTTAACGGTTTGAAGAAGTTCTGCTAATTTACATCATTTATCCTGAAGCTAACTAGTTCTTAAATAACTTTCTTGCTTTTCTTAAAGCAGGGAGCCATACAGGTTCAAGTGCAATATTTGGGTGATAAAAACATTTGCTGTAGCAGTTGTTGCAATGTATAATGGCAACGTGATCTCTTCCTGCCCTTGCCCTCCTCTTCAAATTTGGATAAACAAACAAGTTACGCCTCTAATTAAAAATCCCAAAAGCATGTTTGGTTTACTTAGAAATTTTATGTGCCAGTCACTTTTTGGATGACTTTAGGTGACTTGCAGAGTCCCCTTAACACTTTGGAGCTGAAAAGGCTATTCTGAACTCACAAAGGTTTAAATACAAAAACAGCATTGGTAGTAGACATAAATATGAAATCAAAATAGCATTAGCTGACTTGGGAAGATAAATATATTCTGAATCCCCTCCTAACATTAGTGGGAGAGATGAGAGGGTGGTTTCAGCTTTAGTCCATCCCATAATAGTAGCTTTGCCTGGAAAAACACAAATTGACTGTTGATGTCAAATCTCTCTAAGGATCTTGCACGTAATCTGTAGAAGGCTTTAAAAAAAAAACCTTGTGAACATCTTGAATTGAGCCTGAGGGATAATATAGTTTATTCGTGTCAGAAGCATTACAGTTAAAATAAGGGCATAGTATATGACATAAAATTTAAAATATAAAATGCAAGATTTAAAAAATGTACAAATTAAACAGATCTTGCCCAGAAACTAGCAATATTACTTGTGTTCTGTCATGTTGCCATGAGGGCCTCGAGTGTTCATTGATCAGGACACAAAGGGCAGGTATACATAAGTGTTGTTGTCTGCATGTCACCACAATTGCAAAGAACAGAAGCCACCAAATAGCCCCATTTGTTCAAAGAGTCTCTTGATCTTGTTGTACTCCTGTGCAGTCTATTCAACGATTTCCATACTTAATCAGCTTTCGTCAGACCCAGGTGCCAGCTCCTCCATTGGTTCCATCCAGTGTTGGTTCTTGGTAGCTTTCCATTTACTTTCAAATTCTTCAAAGTCTTCCATTGTCCTAAGGAAACTTTTCCTGGATTTTAGTCATTCCTGGATGTACGCCATAGACTACATGTAGGACATGTGTTGTCTAGATACTAATAGCAATAGCACTTAGATTTATATACCACTTTACAGTGCTTTATGGTCCTTTCTAAGCGGTTTACAGAGTCAGTATATTGCCCCCAACAATCTGGGTCCTCATTTTACCTACCTTGGAAGGATGGAAGGATGAGGCAACCTTGACCCTGGTGAGAACTGCCAAATTGCAGGCAGCTGGCAGTCAGCAGAAGTAGCCTGCAGTACTGCACTCTAACCACTGCGCCACCGTGGCTCATAAATAATTTGACTCCCTTTCTGTATGTTGTGGGCAATGCCAGCTAGATGGTAGATCGTATCTAGAGGAGTAGGTTTACAGAGGTAAGGAGGGACCTCAGTGTGACCCTATTCAGCAAATCTGTTGCTGCATCTGGACTCAGTTTCTATACAGTCTTTGATGTTGATCCCCAATACTACATCACATTACAGGAAACCAGACTTATATCAGAGGCTTGGATTTTTTTTTTAAAGTACTTCACTCACTTTATAAGCAAAACTCCCAGTTTTTGCTGGTCGTCCATACATAATTTGAAAAATGTAAAAATATGACGGATGCGAAAAGGGCTCTTTTGAATTGATCTCAGCTCCCGGTGATTGCTTGGAAATGTTTTTGGCCTTTAGCAATTTGACAAATTCCTTTGTAGTTGGCTCATTTTACATTGTGTAAGCAAGCTTCCAGCTGTTATGATTGCTTGAGAAAAATGTGTGACTAACCTGATTGGCACAGAGTTTTCAGGCTTTTCTGGATAGCATTCTTTCAGGTTGGCATTTCCTGGTGGTCTCTCACCCAGGGTCTAACCTCTTTGTTCCTCAAAAATACAAAGAGATTATCACTGACAAAACCATGGGAAAAAAAATCTCATACAATAGTGAAAAGAGAGCCAGTGTGGTGTAGTAATTATGATGCTGGACTAGGAACAAGATTCCTAACGTCCTGTCTGAGGGACTTCTAGCAATCACTCTTGCTCAACCCAGTTAGCTTCAGGCTGTGCAATAAGAAAGCTGATCAAGAAAGCAAATAGAAATAGCTGTGATATAAGACAAAGGTGAGCATTGTGCAGAAATAAGTGGATCCTGTAATCATGTGAGACAAAAACTAAGAAGAACAAATTGCAGTTAAAAATACCTGATATCAGGTACTGGAGCATGGGCATAGAAGCAGGCAAAAGTTGAAAGAACATCCCAATGCAGTACAACATCTTTCCTTTTATAGAGGCACTGTGGTGTGTCACACAGGTAAGAGATGGAGCTGAGATTTCAACATCGCAATGCTTGTTGTGTCATTTGAGGAAACCACTGGATTCTGTGGACACCTCTGACAAGGTTCATGAAGGCAAACATAGCGGATCCCTGTTGCATTTTCTGTACAATGTTAATAGGGTCCAATCTCAGTTGGTCACCAGGACCAAAGTTTTATTCTTCCAAGTCCAAAAGGTGCTTTTTCAAAAGGTGACTGGATTTTGTTTTTCCTTCAAGGCATTTCACTTCTCATCCAAGAAGCTTCAGACAGAACTGAAGAAGCTTCTTGGATGAGAAACGAAATCCCTTCAAGTAAAAACAAAGTCCAGTTGCCTTTGAAAAAGCAACTTTGGGAGAATCTGTATGACTGATAATCTCCATAGACATTCTTCCAAAAGTTCAGGCAGCTCAGTTCACACATTCTGGAGAGAAAGAAGTTACCAGAAGATGGGCTCCAGCATGAGCCTGAAAACTTGGAAGAAGAATAAACCTTTGATCCCAGTGACCAAGTCAGTTTGGATCCTCCAACATTATACTGGGACATGTTAATGTTAATAGGGATGTATTTATTAAATTCAGTAAAGATTTTCTGCTTAGCTGCAGGCCAGCAAAAAAATATTATTTATTTATTAAATTTCTACACTGCCCAAGTCACCTAAGTGACTCTGAACAGTGACAAATATGAACACTAAGATGCTGCCCTCCAAGCTGGATTGGTCAAAAACGCAGAAGCAGCATTATTTCTTGAAGTCCTTATCAGTTGGAAGCCAAGACTGAATTTTCATAAGATTGATTTGGCATATTTTTTTATTTTGATTTGTCTAGGCAATCATCTCAGCTGCATGACTCTGGGTGGTTTACAACAATTGTAAAAGAACAAAAAATTTATAATCAAACTACATAAAGAATGTACAAAAACCAATAAAAAGGAACAAAATCTACAGCTGTGGGTAAATTCGTCATTTGAAGGCTTATAATAGATCTGGAATACCTAATAAAGGTGCCTAATAATTATCGAAACAGCCCTTCTCTTGTGTCTATCCCCCTAATTTGTTAGTTAGGAAGGGGAAGAAATAGAATCTTAATCTTTTTCTTATATGTTTTGTTCTTCAAAGTGAAAGCATAATACTATTAACCCAGGGATATCTGTAAAGGATCTGTTGGCCACTAGAGCCTTTCCTAATTTGGAATTTCTTCTGTTCTTCTCCTCCATTTTTATTTCTGTCTAGCTGTCTATTTGAGGACTAGCTGGAATGTGGGCACATTATAGAAAAGCATAGTCACTTAGGCCATGTTTAAACAAGGAATCAAGTTAACTTTTATAAAATTATTTAAAATGGGTTATAAATAAGTTATCTTAATGCTATTACATACAGTATATGTGGGCTATCAATCCTTTGTATCTTCATCAACCTGTCACTCTGACAAATGGAGATTTCCTCGGGTTCCTAGGACCCTGAGCTTCCCTAGTAGCTATCTTTCCACTGGCACCATTCAAATCCCTCCTCCTGAATAGCGGTTCTGATACCCAATGATCACAGAGACAAACCTGGCTAGGCACTGGATAGTGTTCTAAAATTGACTAGAAAATAAATGGATGAAAGCAATTTTAACCACATGTATTATTGCCAATTTGGAAGGAAGGAAGGAAGGAAGGAAGGAAGGAAGGAAGGAAGGAAGGAAGGAAGGAAGGAAGTTGAAAGTTTTTGATGGTTGATAGGCAAGTGCTTGTTATAGACACAAGCATAAAAAAAAAAAATACGATATCCTACTCACCATTGAAGCAATTATACATAGAAAAGGGGAAACTAAAAAGAATCCCCCACAATGATGTAAAACAAAACTAATGTAGCAGAGGCAGCAATAGTTCTATTGCACAGTTCTCCTACATACTGTTTTCTGCAGGAAATATCTGAATTTGGATAGTACAATAGGTTAGCGATGGTAATTCTGAATCCAGAACAAACTCTTGATGATTGGTGGTGGAGACCAACCACTTTGCCTTTTCTTTCCACGGTTGGATGACTATATCCAACTACATCACAGTATAACTTCTTGTGCAAACGTGAAGAGAAGAGAGAATTTACCTTGGGCAAAATCATAATAGTTATAAATATCCAGTAGAAGCCGCAGGCGTCATTAATCATCATTACATCATTACAGAAATTAGGGTTTGTGACGGACGAAGACATAACTTGTATCCTCAGAATGGGCAGTATCACAATCTACATGTTACTGCTTGGCCCTGCACTACATACTTCTAAAAAATATCAAGAACAATTGGGCTATTATTTTTTACAGGTAGACATTATTGTACATCGTCCTACCCCAGGGTTCTCTTCACAGTTTGTTAGTAGACCCCCTGACAAAATTGAATCAACTTGTCTCAGGAAAGATTTTGATAACCTTGATTCATCCCTTCCATGGTAAAGAAAAAGGCCACAACAATGGTCAGGCTGTTGAGGAAGTTTGCGTCTCCATTTAGTTGTTTCTAATGCAGAATTAGATATGGAGATTCATAGAATTTTTCCCTGGAACATGTGACATTACAAAATTCAGACAAGCATCTCCATTACCTGGCCTTTTTAATTTCACTCAAGGCATGTGCTGTCAATGAAATGGGAAGTAGCAGTTGAACTTGTTAACGCAATTCCAAAAGCTTAAATGCACTTACCAACAGAAGTAAGCATTCAGGCAGTACATACTTTTCTGTAAGCCTTGCCAACATTTTCAGCTCATTGTACAGACTTCAATGCTTGCCTTAATTCTTTGTGTCAGATTATAATGCATATACAGTATAATCATGAATACTGAAATGCTGATATTGCTGAGAATGTAGTATCTTGCTACTGTGTCTGCATGTTAAACATGACAGCATAGAGACATTGTACTGGCCTCTTTTATTCTCAACTCAGTTATTTTATTGTTTGCATACTGGCTGATTGATTCCCATCTCACACCAGACTCTGTTGCTCTTTAAAATTTAAGTCCGGAAAGTCCGCAACCTCTAATTATAATAGTGCAAAACTAATGGAAATCTTGAAATTGTGGGCGCACTGTGACATGCACTGTGCATTAGAAACTAGTTACAGCAATATTTAACAATAAATAATAAGTGAGCCTTACCTCTGGTGACTCATCATTAAGGATTAGTCCATGTTATGTCCTGATATATTTTGACCTTCTATATCTCTGAAGTTACTAACCCTGGCTTGCAGCAGAGTTATTGGGACAATTTTTCTAAAATGGCTGTCTCCATTCTAAGCAGTACTTACACGCTGCTGGCTTCTCTCCTTGCACGCTCCTACCATGGATTTCTAGCCTTATCATATTTTCTGTCACTAAGTACGAAAGCTAGTACCTTGCTACCAAGCTAATTGCTCTCTCCAAATTCTTCTATTTTAAATAATCTATTGGTGATATCTGAATAGTCCAATGCTATTCAGGAAAGATTGCTGAAGAACTATTACAAGCCAAATCTCTATCTTGAGATAACATCTGTTTTGGATAGTATAGAAAGTTTCCTGGCTACGACTTCTGTAGATGTTTAAACTTACATACAAGGATTCTCACTATATGTGAAACAATGTTCCCTAAAAGGATCATAAAAAGTAAACTAAATAATGTACCGCCATTTGATTTTCCAAAATATATGTGCTGTGTTCGAGTTCCGGTTATTCATGAATTTGGTTTCGCGTTTCCATGACGTTAATTGTTTCATCAACTGACATGCTTGCCCAGTGAAATCTAACTTTATGTTTGGGACATAGCATATTACACTAATTAATTTGTGAACACCTCAGTTGCAGAAACTAAAGTATTTTCTTCAATTTCTTAAAAGCACGGGCACATCTCTGAGGAGAGCAGAAATAAATGCATTTTATAGTATTTCAAACTTTCCAACATTCTGATCCCAGCAACATAAAACAACCTTGGGAGAAGGGTTAGAAATCTTGTTGTGAAGGATTTGTCTTTGTTGAATTTTGCTTTGACTTGAAATGTAAGTCAACACCTGGAATTTAAGTTGTAATTTGGGCTTTGATGTGATTGTTAAATTGAAGAAAAAACTGCATCAAAAGGATCAGACCTGAGTACTTCTTCGCAGTTTTTCACTGTCTTAATAAATATACTGACAATATTATATCTGGGGGGAAAAATCATGATAAATCTTCAGGAGTCGTTTCAGTTTTCATAAATCAAATATGACATTTTCTGAACTGGCCCTTTCTTACATAATATTAGTACAGTTTAAAAATGATTTAATTGGCAAATATTGGGTTATTTTATTTTATGTATTTATTTATACAGATATGATCTATTTGTAGGATACATCCAGGTTATATAGTAAATAATACTTTAGAGAGCCAGTGTTTTGTATGGTAAAGTCCACAGGAAACCCAGGAGTCTCCTGATTAAGATGGCGATATGAAAAGTTGAACCTTGCAATAGCTCCTATGAGATTAAACTTCAATTTTATATTGTTACTATTCTGGCTAATTTAGAATATTGTCGATATATATCTTGGAGTTAGATAGTTTCCTTTTTTCCAAGTTGATTTTTTTTAAAAATATATAAAATAGTTCTTTACATTCACATAGTGATAAATGCAAGACAGTATGTGAGTATTGAGTTTGTCTGTAATTTACAGTCTCAACACTTTCTCACCTTAATTAAAAACTGGAACTCATTGGAATCTCTTTATTTGCTTTCAAAACCCAATATATTTGGTTCAGTAGCCTTTTTAACTTTTTAAACATTTTTTTTTCAAGGAGTTCATCTTTGATTTTTCATTTTCAAAATCCTTTGTTAAGCAGACTCCTTAATTAATGAAACATGGAAACCATTTTAGTTACAGTATTGAAAAATGGCTACTGAAATCTAAACAGTTTTAAGAAAACAATGAAACTACTTATTCGATTGCTTCAGAGATAGGTTCTCACTTAGGTGGATTGAGCATTGCAGCATTTACAGTAAGAAACCTGCTGAAAATGTGGGAGATAAATTTTAAGATCAGCATTCAGGTTACATTAGGCAACAGGGAAGAGACTGGCAGACACACTACCCATAACACAAGGTACATGCTTAATGCTTTCTAAGAAGTGCAAAGTATTATAGCTACTTCTGTTCATTTACTGGCACTTTGCACCTTATATATTCCCTTTGTTGAAGTGGAAGCTTGGAAGAAAGTTTTCCATTTGATCTTTCAAGCTGTTTTGCAAAAGAAAATGGGATTGCTAAATTTCCTCACCTCTTGCTGTCTGCAGCCTCAATTCAGAGAAGTACACTTAGCTGGATTTTAATAGGCTTTTTAGTTTTCTTTTCTGCTTTTGGAAACAGGATATAGCAAATTGCTTTTGAAGACTCCAGTAGTTTTCAGAAAGTTATAAATGTAGCATTTGGGGTGGAGGGTGGGGGAAAATGCTGGTCTCTTCATTAGGAAAATTTTCTCAGAATTCAATTATTAGTACTAATACATTTTTCTCATTAATACATTTATCTCATTTTCCTGCTGCAATTAGTGAAATGTTTTTGGTTTGGTGTATTATGTTAATACTCGGTTGCTTAAACAGATTGCAAAAGCCTAATGTTAAAGAAGTAAGACTGTTAAAATGCATACTAGTATTATGCTCATCATAGATGAAAGGTGAGTAAAGAATAATTTAGACATGAGGAGCAGAAGGTTTTGTTCTGTGCATAAATATAGCTATTGTAGGGTTAAATTTAAGAGTTATCATTTAGATTAGACCAGAATGAGTACTGAACAGGCTGAGAGTTTTTTGCGTACTTTTTCGTTTGCGTATATTCTACGAAGGAATCTATTTGCAGGATAGGGATTTCTCTAGAGATTCTTAACTGAAAGCTGCTTCTGATTGTATATTTCTTTTTCTAAATGGAACTTGGCAGCAATTTTAGGGCCTTAAACCCTACGAACTTGGGTATGTTAGGCTCTGTTCAGTACAAACAAATGGAAATATCAAATGCATATATAACCAGTATATTACAGCGTTAAAATTTTCCAAGATATTATATGCAAGTTCAAATGTATATTGTTCATTTGACAAAATTGTACGTGGTTGGGAGTGAAGACTCCCGTGTAAATTTGACAGTGAAAGAAGCTTAAATCTACAATTTTTAGAAGTGAAAATATCCATGTAAGGACCTAAAGGATTCCTGTAGGCTGATGGTGATATTTGTATAAACACCTGCATTCATTCCTTTCTGGTATTTTCAAGGAGATTTCTTTCTTTCTTTCTTTCTTTCTTTCTTTCTTTCTTTCTTTCTTTCTTTCTTTCTTTCTTTCTTTCTTTCT
>JANHFL010003059.1:0-12870 GCA_032468155.1 Oxyrhabdium leporinum
ATTTGTTTTAGAATTTCATATAACCAGTGCATGAATGAAAGAGGATGCTCCTACCTTAGAGCTATATAAACCAGTTAAATTTTACATGTCTGGTTGCTTTGATAGCTAGAGAGGGGAAAGCTATAGTTTAATTTAAGTCCACTTACGGCCACTGCTGAAAGTTACACTTTATTTCAGAAATTCCAGTCATGGGATTTAAAGTTTTCCAGCTGAAGAGACTTTGTGGAATATATTTTTCACAAATTTATGGAGGAAGGCACTAGACAGGATGTGACTACCTATAAACTTGAATACATTATTTTTACAATAAATACGAATTAATGAATTTCCAGGAAAAAAATCTGTAACGGTTTAAGACATACCAGTATCTTTGGAGGAAGTTGTGATATTTCTTAATGCAGATTTTAAATGAAGATAGAGGAATGCAAGATAGAGAAATAATAATAAAAAAGAATGTATTTTCTCAGCGCTGCAAAACTAGTTGTGTACATTTATAGGTCTTGGATCTAATGTATGAGGGGTCATAGTAGCCTGCTTTGCAACCAGCATTTTTAGTTATTTGGGTATTTAGAGTAGTAAGATAAGTCTAAACCACATATGTCAGGAATTTTGTGCAATATTCCACATTAAAAAAAATACTTGGCACATGTACAAAGCTGTTACCCAAAAAGCTCACTGAACTTAGCTGACTACTCCCTGAAGAACAGTTTGCATGACATTTTAGTTAAAGAAAGCTATAAAAATAAACTGCAGTGTTATTTTTGGGAAATGGTTCAGTAATGTTACTGTCTATATTGTAGCACAAAGCCTTCCATATATTCCTGCTGATCACAAGAATAACAGTGGTTAAAAATGCTAATTCTGATGCATTTCAATTTTCAGTCTTTTATTTTTTTTTCATCATTTATCTCACTGGAGGCAACTAGAAATAATATATCAGTAAAATACACTCCAGTTAATTGAACTGGTATCTTGAAAGCCCTAATATATTCTTGCTTCTATTTTTAAGTTTCCCAAATCTGCAGTTTTTAGAATTCCCACATAAATCACGGTACATATTTACAAAATACAATATTCAGCAAACATAAATTATATATCAAAGCCCCAAAAGACCAATAATTAAAGAAGCTAAAAATGGGATATTTATTTCTCTATTCCAAAATTACAAAAACTGTCTCTAATATAAATTATTATTTCATACTTGAGTATTTATTAAAGTGCTGGATTATTTGGATTATTTGACTGCTGAAGATACAAAATATTTCAGACTGAGGAAGATGCATGTATATATACAGAATATCAAAAAATTGCAAGCATGTGATTTCCACTCATATAATTTAACAGTCTTTATATTTTGTGAGCAGGATTTTAAAACAGATTTTAAAACAGATTACATTTTCAAAACATATTTATATTTTTAAAAGGCAAATTTTATTCAGTTATAATCCCAGGTTTTCAGTTCATTTCAGCACATAAAGATGCAATTGCCAGCTTGACAAGAACATGCATCAATGGCCTGCAGAGATCTCATTTTTGTAGATCTTATATTTACCACATTACTTAAGCAGATAAGTGACTACAAAGATCTCTTCCATCATTCCTTATCTTTTCAAAAAGTGCTGAAGTAAGAAAAAACAATACCAAACTCTCTATACATATATGAGAGTCTAGTAAATCAAGGAGATATCTGCCAAGAGTAATTCAGATTATTTTTATAATAATAAAAACAATCAATTACAAATATTCACAATCAACTATCACAAGTACAGAAAAAAACAAAACAAGAAACATTTAATCAAATGACAAAATAAGAACGAGATAACAATTGCTTGAGGCTTAACAAACAAATAGGCACTAGGTGAATATTGCAAGAAGAGCATTGCAGACATGTAATGCCATCACAAAAAAGGCCTTGTTCCCTGGAGCTGAAGAAATTAGGCAATAGAGCAGATGATGTAAGATGATGCAAGAAAAAACAGCTTTACTTGCTTCCATAAGACAAAGTCACTATCAATATATTCGTTACCATGGTACATGGAAAAAACAATCTTTCTCAGCATAAAATAGCATCTGATTTTCTTTCTTAATACATAATAAATACTCAGTTCTGAAACATATCTGATTTGAAAGTCTGACTGAAGGAATAGATATATTCCCAAGGGCAAGGTATGCAAATAAAACTAAGTAAATTATAATCTGAAACAACTGCTATTTCCAAAAGAAAGGAAAAGAAATGTCAGTGTATATACAGCATAGAATGCTGTACAAGCAAAATTCCCAATATGTTATTACAAACTGTGACTTGGTTTCATAAAACAGCCATAGCAAAACAAAGGAAAAAATGATGTTGGTGGGCTTTTCCTTTACCATCTGTAGAAACTGTTGTAACTATGAAACCATGATGGAAATATTAGAGCTGCTATGCCTGAAAAAAAAATGCAATGATCATTTCATTCTTCCTGTCTTTTAATGCTCCAGGGTTTTGGAGACAAATAGGAGCAATAAGTTCATTTTGCAGAATTAATGCTGTAATTCTTTATCATAAGAGCAAAGCATTACCTCAATCTGATTTTTCTACAAAATGATTCAAAGTATTTTTAATGATGGCCCTAATTTGTTAACACCTTTTAAATTATTAATCTGCCTTTATATTCAAGTAGTTATTGCATGTCACAACAATGTATCTATGCAAAGAAATTTAATAGTATTTTCTGCATATCAGAAAAAGGCTTGTTCTACAAGATGCTATTAAAATTGATAATGAGCTAAATATTTGCCATAACAAAAGCTAAAATTACTGTATCAATCAACCTGAATGCTCTTATTCAAAACCTCATTAGCTTTTCCTATGTTTAAGTTGCATATTTGTTTTTACATACACTTCAAGTCTTTTATTGTTTGTCTTAAGACATCCACCTTTTGCTATTTTCAACAGCAATACAAATATTTTATATTTTGTAAATAAACTGTATTATGAAATGCAGAACACATACAGAAAGCCACTATGATGAGCAACACTTTTCAAGTCCTAGGACATATTTAGTTGTTTCAATGTGGAAAAAAAGAATAAGTGCTTTCAGATACATGTTTTCTATTTGTTAGCTTTGTTTGTTCTAGATAAATTTATCTGCCAACAAATATAAAATACATGTCTGCAAGTACAATATTCTTATTTTCGCCATTATCTTTTCCCATTTAAATGGCTAAGTATGTCCTAGCACTAGAATTGTAGAACTAAAATTGTCCACTAAATATAACAGGACACATGTTAGGTTGAATAAAAGCAAAACAAATAGGGATGAAAATTGGGCAGCTGTCCTGTTAGAAAAGAACAATCCTGGAGGAGAAGCTTCTTGGAGGAGAAGTGAAACTTCTTTCTCAGTGAAAAATAGCACCAAATTATTAACTTTATTCAACACGAGCATCTGATTTTGAGGGTTCAAATTAACTAATGTAACTTCTATTTTTAAAAAAGGATAGATCAAGATACAGAGAACGGAGGCAGGTTAGTAGGAAAAAAATAAAATATATAGAAGTCTTATGCAAACTAATCTATCATGGCTTCTCAAGAGAAAAATCCTTTTCTTTTACCATCTAGCATTTTATTAGTTTGGATGATCCAACGTATATTGTACATTTGGATTAAAAAAATTGATACAGTCCCTCACCAACTGCTTCTGAGCAAACTCAGTAGGATAAGATATTATGATCTGTCATAGACTAGTAATTAGTTAAAGAAGCAAAATAGGGCTAAATGGGCAATTTTCTCATTGGGGAAACATACAAAGTATGATCCTAGGAAGTACAATACAATGGACCAGCCTTTAAACTTTTAAATAAATGACCTCGAATTAGGAGAATTCAGAGAAGTGGTGAAGTTTGCTGATATGAATAACAATGAATAAAATGTTCATTAGTAATAAAGCAAAAGTATGGTTGCAGAGAATTACCAAAGGATTCCTTTAAATCAAATAAATGGGTGTAAAAATGACAAACTTCATTAACAAATGCATATTGGTCTAAAAAAATTCCAAGCGTTACATTGATTGCATCTGAGGTGACAGTGACTGATCAAGAAATAATCTTGCAATTATAACAGATAGTTCATGAAACTATCATCCAGATAGTTTCAGTTCAGAAAAGAAAATTTAAAGAAAGTTAACTACCAGTATGCTAATTCTTTATATCACTCCATAGTAAAATCACATTTGGGGTACTGTACCAATTTTAGTCCCTACAGAACGCAGGAGACTATTATGGAGGTAGAAAAGATGCAAAAACTGCAAGCAAAATTACCAGCAATGTACCTACAGGTTAAGACTATAGCGATTGGATATATTAACTTGGACCAAAAATGGTTAAGGGCAGAAATGCTTAAAAATAAGAATCTTACTCTGTTAGAGTTCAAGATCACCCACTGAAAATAAATAGAGGGAAATTTTGGATTGGGAGCAAGTTCATCTAAAACCATGCAACATTAAACTCAACAACGTCTAATTGTCTAATTGTTCTTCCATACTGTCCCTAACCAAGTCTTCTATGGAACAGAGCAGTAAAATGCTCTGGTGCTTTAGAGGTACAAGAATATTGTTTTTAAATAAATTAGAGCTAAATGAGAGTATGAGGAAGCTATATTAAGTGATTATCCTATTTGAAGCATATGAAATTAAATTAGAAATTCCATAATTCCTCTTAGAAATGTGTTTTCTTCTGTTGAACATTTTATTATTTGACATTTCAAGGCAAATTGCATATAATTATCTTTTTCTGCTTGCTTGGCAGATCATCTTGTAGAACTGTTCCTATTAGGATGAGTAGTTAGGTAATGCTTTGTGGTACATTCTATACCGCTGTCAGTTCCATTCAGCATTGTAATGAGTCAGAGCAGTCTAGCCTTATGACACTACAGATCTGCCTTACGTAATATGTTGCATTTAAGACAAGAAACATGAACAGTAGAGCAGAAGAACACTTGATGTGTGAACCTGCCAAAGAACTCCCATTCTTAGGCATCAATTCTTAACCACAATAATGCCAAAGTGAAAAAAGAGTATTAATACCATGGCACAAATAGTGTCATGACAAAAGTTCCATTCTTCATACTTACTTCACAATTTCATGCACAACTATACAAAAATGGATTTGCTTTACCATTTCATTTATTCTCCTTTTTATCTTTTACTCCTGCAGATGTCTATGCTCCCATCTCATGTTAGACTAGGATGGATGGATGGGTGCACCAAAATTCTGAAGTCAATACAAGATGACTAGAGGAACATTATGTAGCAACTGCATCAGTCTAGAAAAGTGCCTGCTATATTACTCATATAAATAATTAGATTAACTAGTCTGAATATTCTGCAATCTCGCTACTTTATCTGAAGGTTAAGATAATACACATTATTGTTTGAAGTGAAACATTTAATAGTTACTGTTATGTGATTTTTTTTTTAAATAAATCCTTCCTTAAAGATTATTAACAGGATTATAACTTTGGAGCCAAGGGTTAAATCGTTTGAGATTATTATGGTTGTCCAAAGAATCCTTAATATTCAGCAATAGGTATATCTACTCTAGCTATGGTGCTAGATCAACATTATACAGGTGTGCTACCTGAATTTGCAAGCAAACGATGGCAGTGAGAATAATTTTGTTGATTACATGAAATAATTATGTAGTGAAGCATAATTGATTCACATTTTTCTTCTCTCAGTAATAATACTGTAAAATACCATAGTTTATGGAGACAGAAGAATCTGTTTTTTTGTAGATAGGGGTACACTACTGTGCAGATTTGGCAATATGGGAAAAAGCATTGGGGCTTAGAGGAAGACCAAAATCATATTCCCATCCTTTTAGCATCAGAGTGAGCCTTGGTTAGAATGTCGATGGAAAAAAGTCAAGATTTAAGACAATATAATTTTCACAATTGTGACAAGCAGAATGTAGCTGTTACTACATGACGATCTGCTAGTTAGCTGTTAATAAGAAAAAAATGAGCTTGTCACTGGTCTTTTCAGGTTCTTAATAGAAATTAGATTACTAACCTGAATAAACTGAAATACAAATTTAATTTTTACATAAATGTATAAAACAGAAAGCCTTACTAGATACCTATATTTAAAGCATTTTTATCAGAAAAATAACATAAATAGGAATATTTTAATTTTATTTAGCTACAAAGATGAATATATATTTGTTTGCCAATTTCTTCCAATATTATTTATTTCTTTATCCAAGCTCTGCAAATATTACAGTAGTATCTTCAGGAATAGATCTTGTCTGTAAAAGCTCCATTTTTATTTTTTTTGCCCCAATTCAATTATTGCATTCTTGAACTGCAATGTATTCATTTGTGGGCACTGAGTCAGCCAGTGGGAGGGTATTGATTGGAATATAATGTCATGTGAAGCAGTGAGAGTAAGATGAAAAAGTGTTTGCTGCTTAACGGGTTGGTATTAAGTAGGGGGGAATGGCTTCTAATTAGCCCCAAATTGCTGTGTTTCAGTTTTCCTTCTTTCCCTCCTCGTATGGCCACCAGCTGCCAATCTCCCTCTCATTTTTTTTTTCAAATTTTGTATGTGGAGTTCATTGCTCACTGCAGTGCAAGCCTTTGTTTCAAAAAGAGGGCTCCTAGGGTCTCAGCTGCTGGGGTACAGCTTGCTGCCTGCGATGAGTAGCAACTGTCAGTTTATTTTATCTCAGTCTTTTCATCATTCTGCTGAAACTGGTCGAGTGAAACCACCTGAGAGACCTGAGGATTCAGTACCTACAAGTCATTAGCCAGGACTGCTTAGTCTCTCCCTACACAGCAAGTCAACTGAATACAGCCTAAAATACGGTCCACTTTAACCCTATGGTTTCCAAGATACTTCATTCTGCAAGGGCATCCTTTCTTTAATACATCTTAAATGAAAATTAGAAATTTTCCAGTAGTAATTAATAGCACATAAGATCAGCAATCAGTGTCGGCTTCTGACATCATGATTCTGATTTTCTGTGCATAATCGAATCATCCAATGTTTATCACAGCAAAATTTAGTTTAATTTACATTATGTGAGAATGCTAACATTAATTTTGCTGCAGCATTCTTTATCAAATTAGGCATTCATTTATGTAAATTATGTACTATAATGTAAGAAATAAGTTTATTTACAGATCAGCTACATTTTCCATTTACACTTTTTTGACTCTGGTTTTGATCTTTGCAGTAGATCAAAAAAACCTGACCTCACCTGTTGCTTTTTATATTAATATTAGCAATTCTTTTGCAATTAGTTTCTTGATGAACTGTGCATAATGGAAACAGCTAATACCTTTACTCCCTTCAGAGTTTAACAATACACAAAATAAAAAGTGTGATGTCTCTAGCTTAGTATAAAATGTTAAAAGAAAGGGAACCAGCATTTTTTAATAAACATATGCATACACGTATTTTACTGTAACCATAAAGAAATTAGGTAGGTAATTGTAAGATATCTCAGCTATGTGTTGGCCCAGGTGACTTGACTTTAAAAATATATCCCCTAAATTTACATTTTCTTAACAAGGCCTTTGGGGAGATCACATTTTAGACAACCAGCTTGCTTGTTTTGGTTCATCCAATATAATTTTTATATAATAAAAGATGCATAAATAAAATATATGTGTGCATTGTGCATTCACTCCAACACACAGGCATCATTAAATATTAAATATCACCCAATGTGCTCTAGGATTGAAATACCAGGAAGAAACTGGTTTAGGGTTTGGAGGTGGCCTAGTGGGCATCAGCAGAGTATTTATTATTTCACAGATGTAAGGTGATAGCCTCATTCTGGGAAAACACAGTTCACAACATTGTGTTCTAGTCTGTTTTTCTTCAAAACTGTTATAAGTCATTTAGAAGAAGCCTGAGATTTTCTGAAATAAATGAGGACATTAGAATCTTTAGGCATGGATATCACTTAACCAATAATGATTAGACAATATAATCTGTCCAAAACTTTGGAACAATACAAATGTTTCTACAGATCTAGTTTTGAATCCTCTATAGTTGCTTCTGAACATGTCTTACTGCCGGAACTCTTTGCACATAGATCAGCCATTCCACCAATTATATGTTAACCTTTCAGTGTGGAAGTCCTACAAAATGAAAGTACAGAAAGGCTAGCTCAATTGTTTGGATGAACTTATTCCTACTCTGCCCAAATGAGTAAGTTCCATGCATTTGATCTAAACTCTTCTTTCTAATGAATGTTCTTATGTTTTTCATCATGGGCAAAAGAGAAACACATCCCTCCTTGCTCAAGAATAGAAAAATGTAAAAGAAATGAACTGGTTGAAAATATTATTATGGAGAGCAAAGTAATTTGTACAGGAGAAGAAATGATAATTGACTATTGTTTTTGTCAAAGGTTGGGGAAGGAATAAGTATGAGAAATATAAAGAGAAAGAAAGAGGGAGTAGCAGAAATAGAAAAAGAAAATGGTTATAAGTCATTCCTCATTTTCCCTCTAGATTATCTTTCCCTAATAATTCATTTTCTTTCTGGATTATTAGACTTTATATACAAATAAATAAATACATGCTCCTCAGAAAGCAGTGGGGAAAAAGTTTGTTCTTCATTTCTTTTTTTAGTGTTCATTGCCAACAGATCCAGAGAACACTAAACTATTAAAGAAATGTACTAATGTTCTACCATGTAAAGACAAAATTATAAATGAAGCATAAAACAGATGAAAGAACTTTAAAAATGTAAAGATAAACTATTTAATTACAAGGTAAAAAAAGGATAGGTGATGTTTTAATGTTCATAAGAAAGTAGCAAAAAGGGCTTATATTACAATTAAAATGAGAATAACTATTTTTTTAACAGAAAGGAAATACAAAATATCAGGCTAATGATTAGCAATGGTTAAGTACATAGTGAAATAATAGAGTGAAAGAAATGCCTCTGAATATAACATAGTGTTTTACCTTCATAATGTTGCTGGACCATTAGAAATCTCTCTCCTCCCCCCAATATAGCAGCAGTATCTTGAGTGTATTTTCTTTCTTTTTATATACAATTTTTGTTAAGGATTTTGATTATAATAGTAAACTCTAATACAACTAAACTTAAGAAAAAAGCGAAAATAGATAGTAGAACAGGTTTTCAAACTTATTCTGAAGGTCTTACCTTAGAAGAATTAATGAGTAATTTCCAAAAGTTATTAAAAAGTGAAGTTTACAAATTTGATTTCTTTTAAAAGTCTCTGCCATGGTTGTGAGCAAACTGGCTAATCTCCTTGTCTCCTGGCACTCAAATGCAAGGAAAACTGTCTCCTTGCAGAGAGCAGCAATCTGGAGCATATGTGGATGACTTCCTCTCATCTCTTTATGTAGAGAGTTTAAAGGAACCCGTCTACTCAAAGGTTCCTTGGTTTTTATTGTGGTCATTGGCTACACTTCCACAGAGCTGCCTCAGTTTGCCATACTTCTCCCAGAGTCCAGTATATATTTTTTCATTTCCCAAGTAAGTGGAATGAGCTACAGTGTGTCTAGATAAAAATTCAGAAATGAAACCGAAAGTCAGTTGCAAAAAAATATTTAATGAAAATATTTCCTTGTAATTGACTTTCAATTTTATTTTCACACTAGTTTATGTGGTCCATAGCCCCCAAACTATATATACTAAAGCTTTCCTGTTTGTCTGTGTATAACCTATAACTGCAGAAAACAGGGCACTGCAGGGTAACTATTTTTGAACCAAGGTATCTGAGATGGGCTAACTTACAGAATTCATCTAAAATCCAGGACCCATGACTCCCATAGAATTGAAATTTGGCAACATCTATAAAATACATACATACATATATTCATATATACAAAGCATATATATGAACTAAAACATAAAGAAAGTTGCTTTTTCCTTTTTAGAGAAAAGGAGAATGTTATTACTGGCAAATGATATTATTTTCCTATTTAACCATTTAAAACTATGATTGGTTGAGGAAACTCTTTCACTGAAACAACACAAAAACTTCAATCATATTAATCTTCTTAATCAGAGAAATAATTAGTGGATGTATGCAATAACTATAATCAAAAACTAAAGTATACAGGTAATTCTTGACCTATGACCACACTTGAACCCAAAATTTCTGTTGCTAAGTGAGACATTTGGTAAGTGAATTTTGTCCCATTTTACAGCCTTTCTTGTCACAGTTGTTAAATAAATCACTGCAGTTGTTAAGTTACTGACAAAGTTGTTAACTGAATCTGACTTCCCCATTGACTTTGCTTGTCAGAAGATCACAAAAAGTGATCACATGACCCTGGGATACTGCAAGGGTTATAAATATGAACCAGGTGCCAAGTATCTGAATTTTGATTATGTGATCATGGGGATAGTGCAATGGTCATAAGTGTGAAAAACAGTCATAAGTCACATTTTTCAGTGCGGTTGTGACTTTGAACATTCACTAAACAAACTGTTGTAAATCAAGGGCTACCCATATACAGTATAAACGATTTAATAATTAATCTCATATTGAAAAAAGGGTATGAATATGAATTTGCTTACTGATAATGCGGTTACTAATGACTAAATAAAACAATATCCAACTATAAACTGGCCTGCCTTTTAAGCATAGGCAAGAAACTTTCCCATACACCAAAAGGATGGGAGAAAGCAAGCTGCATGTTAATGCTTTGTACTGGTAGTTTTTGTTAAGGGACCACAGTTGGGATGGGAAACCTGGATGTTTAGTGAAGCGGTCACTAAGTGAAGAATCATGTGACCGTGACTGTGCTTACGGTTTTACACAGGCAATGCATACCGACTATAAGGGTGAACATGTAAAAAGGAGTCATATGTGCAGGCATTGGTCACTAAGTTAATTTTTCAACACTATTGTAACTCATCTAATTGAGACTGCCTGTATTGCTAAGCAATAGAGGTAGTCTCAATAAGATGAGTTACAACAGTATTAAAAAATTAATTTAGATAAGATTAACATATGAAAGCAAACATACTCATTGGCATTCTTGTGCTATCTCCTTAAATTTTTTTCTTAACAAATTGAACTCCTTGGATGTTCTTTTCTTGTTCTGATTATTGTTAGAAGTCTGACAAAAGGTTCTGATAATCCTCTTGCAATTTTCAACATCTTGTGATGACTTGGATTTTTTTGCACTAGCAGACATAAAGCTGGGGTTGCAAAGGGAAAAGAAAGGTTGCCCATCTCGGCCTACTGTCAAGTCCAAGTTGGGTTGGTTGTTTCATAGTAATTTGAAATCAGAAAAACATTGGTAATCCAAGTATGTATAATAATTAAGCAAATCAAAAAGCTGTTAATTTATCTGCAATATATATTTACTGTCATTTTAATTACAACAGCATGTTTAATGAAAATAAATCTTTTCTTAGCTTTCACTTTAGATCTTTAATTGATTTAATTTTATCCAGCAGTTCAACTCATTATGCTTTCTTGAGACAACCATACTAGAAAATGGAACAAGAATGTCATAGGATATGATATACGAGTTTATGATGCTGTCAGTGAAAAAAGCTGAGAACCACTGAACTATAGAATATGTAGAGTATATGCCCAGTCCTGGAATCTGTTAAATACGAATGTACTCACACAGGCTCAAACCATCAACCCATCTGTATACAAATTTCACCTCATTCCATTATAAAACAGAAAAAACATTGATAATTTCTTCTTTAAAAAAACCCCAAACAGCTTTAAACCTGTCCAGGATAAGCCCATTGGGCTAACTTCTTAGACTTATAGAAGATCTAACTTCAGTCAAAAATACATTGGTGCAACAGAAGACTCCATTGTATAGATAAAATAAATTAGTTTTCATTGTTAGGAGAATTATATTATTTCATAATCTCTCGTAAAGAAATCAGGAGATGAAATGTAAATAAATGTATTTTTTTTCTGATTCTCAGAACATCTAAGAAAATAAAATCACTATAAGGCAGCACTTTAAAATTACTTATATAGCATACACTGATGACAAGATATACTACAACAATAATCATTTTAAAATATTTGGACATGTCATAGGAACTCAACAGATTTTTACAGCATCTTGCCATCAAACATTTTGTGGTGATTGCAACATTGGTAATAACAATGTTTTTTTACATCCTAAAACCTAAGACAAAAGTAATATTATGCCAGATTTCAAAAAACACCTAATGGACGAATTATCCCAGCAAAGGATATATCAATATTTAGAATTTTAAGTATGGGTGGGACAGGAGATGGTATCACTTCTGTAATCATGTCATCATGCAAAATAACATACTGTAATTTTCATCATTTATGTGATAAACTCATGATGCACACTGGTACCAATGTAGCTTCTTCCAGATGCCTATAGTTTTTTATTAAGACATCTGATCCACTATCACACCAACACTGAACTCATTTTTTTTATTTAAAAGCATTACCAATTTATGCTGTGAGGTTTAAAGCCAGTGGTGGGATTCAAAAATTTTTACTACCCGTTCTGTGGGCATTGCTTGGTGGCCAATATGACTGGTGGGCATGGCTTGGTGGCCATGTGACTGGGTGGGTGTGGGCAGGGTGGACATGACACGGGATTTGTGTGGTGCTAAGGCAGGATTTCCTGAGACTCTCCCTTGCATTATATAGGTAATCCTCCAATTACAAATGTTATAGAGCCTGCCAATGACATTGGCAGGCTCTATTACATTTGTAACCTGAGGATTCATTTGATTGAATCACGTTAAATGAACGTGATCACTTCCTGCTTTCCGCAATGCATTGTTAATCGAATGTGCAGATTTTTAAATGCACATGAGGTATCTCAGGCTGGGGAACAGCCTGTGGGGCCTAGTGCTGGAGCAGACCATCCAAGGCCTC
>JANHFL010003059.1:12970-40579 GCA_032468155.1 Oxyrhabdium leporinum
GGCCATGGTGGGTGTGGCCTAGTAGGGTCTTTCCTCGAACCTCCGGGAGGGCGAAAACAGCCTCCCGGGCTCAGGAGGCTCTCTGGAGGCTGAAAATGGGTCCATTTCCAACCTTCCCAAACTTCCAGGAGGCCTGTTTTTCTCCCTCCCCGACCCTTCGTGCCCCACTTACCTGCATCCAAAATGGGCCACGTGGAGAATCCTGGGAGGGGAGGGGTGTGATGTGGAGGGGGTGTGGAGGAGTGTGGAGGGTAGGTGGGGCCAGGCAGGAATGGGATTGGGGGTTCGGCGAACCCTACAGAATCTTCGCTAAGGGTCTACACAAACCCCCTGCGAACCCACAGGACCCCGTCCCTGGGTAACATGGTTGTTAAGTGAAACTGGTCTCATTAACTTGTCAGAAAGTCACAAAAGGTGATCACATGAGCCCAGGGCATTGCAACGTCATAAATATGAGCCAGTTGCCAATTTTGATCACATGATCATGCGGATGCTGCAATGGTCGTAAGTGTTGAAAGCAGTCATAAAGTCTGTTCGCTCAGTGCCCTTGTAACTTCGAATGGCCATTAACAAATGGTTGTAAGTGAAGGACTACCTGTACAGTTGTTCTGGGCAAAGATAGTGTCCTATAGTTTTGTTGACCAGAACTCATCCATACAAGAGAATGGACTTAATGACTAAAAGTTAACCACAAATCAGTACTGTAGTTATTTGTATTTTAGAAATCACTTTTCATAGCAAGACTTTCACAATGACATTGAAAATGACTCAGGTTGGCCATTCAGTCCAATTTACTTTTCCTTAGCACAAAGCCACAACGTCACACAGAGGTCTAAAAAGCTATTTATAGTATGTTTCTAAGCTGATGGCTTAAACCACGAACAGGGCTTTTCACAAAAATTCTGCTGTTTAGTTTTTGTCTGTTAAACACAAATTGAAGTGCCCACAGTATGTGCCCTTATTTATACTTTTGACTGGTAATTTAGAAAAGTGCCATTGGTTATTTGAAGAACGTGTTTACAGGGTTTTACAGTCTTGGATCACTTCTCTTCAAAGCGGACCTCAAACACATCCATCAGCAAATCTGACAGCTCATGTCAACACTTGGGACTGGACTCTGCTTGTCATTTACTCATAGGTAAACTAAATGGACCTGGCACAAACAACATGTGTTAGGTGATGGCTACATTTCTACACCAGCCAAATATTTCCACTGCTATTTTTAAATCCACTATGCATAACAATCTCATCAAAAATCTCATACTTTTCTTTTCATTCCTTTTAATTTTATTTATTTTTACAATTCTGGGCAGCTGATTTGTCTGGGGGGCGGGGGGTTGAAATTGGTTTCTTCCCATCTCCTAGACAACTTCATTAAGTGATATTCTAGTATCCTTAGATTTGATTTCTCTCAAGAAAAGTGTCCCTTAATTCAGAGGATTACAGCCTATTAAAGATAAAACAAAAACAAAACCCAGCTATATTAACACTGCATGAAAATAAGGATTATTATTATTATGTTTTTAAACTGCTATAAATTCCCGAAGAAGCAAATTCAGGGCATTTATTCCCAGAAGAATGAGAATTAGAAGAAAAATCTAGCTACTGAGTTTGGGTTTTTTTTTTCATTCTACAAGATAGAATGGGTTCACTTACCTCTTCAAACATTCCATAAATTTTAAAAAGTCTGCTGTAATTATAGGAATGCTTGATTCCTGGTGGAAACTCAATTTTTTTTTCCCTTGCACTTTCTGGAATTACCAGATGCCTGAAAGATGGAAGTTACAAGGTTGCAGATTCTTCTTAACAAGAAGAAGATTAAATTAAATCCAGTTAATAGGATGTTTCCGTCTATTTAAAGCATGGAGGTCCAAACTTTTGGCTTGCCAGAGCCACAGTGAGTGAAGAGGAATTTTCTTGGCTGCATATAATAATATAATATAGTGAATGTACATAAATCACATAATAATGTTAAAAGTTTACTATCTTGTGGGGTTGCATTCTAGCTGTGCAGGACCATACATGGGCCATGGCTGCAAGTTGGACATGCCTGATTTAAAGCATCACATTACAAATGAAGTTTCACCAGCAACTTGGAGAAGACGTTAAAGGTGTGAGAATTTGGCACAGCTTGTGTCCTTGGGTTGCTGCTGTTTTGTGTTATTTGATTGCTAACCATCTTTAAAAGCCCGGAGGCCTGGAAAAGGCAGGAGTGATGGTGTGTAGCCCTCCATCTTCCTGTTGATGACTGGAATATCAGAAGATCTAAAATACTAAGTTATATTGCTAATCCTATCAGTTGCACAAGGCTTCAGACTTCACAGGGGGAAAAGTGCTTCAGAACATGTGAAGGTTTGTCCATGACATCCATCAGCAATTCATGGGGCTTCTCTGGAAATTTCTCCCAGCTGTGTCATAGCTATGCAGAGACATATCTGCTAAAAGCAGCCTCAGAAGCAGACCCATGAGTCTGGGAAGAGATGCGGCTGCTTTAATCTAAATAAAAAGAAGGACTGGGGTGACACGTTAGCAGTATTCCAATATCTCAGGGGTTGCCAACAAAGAAGAGGGAGTCAAGCTATTCTCCAAAGCACCTAAGGGCAGGACAAAAAGCAATGGGTGGAAACTATTCAAGAAGAGAAGCAACTTAGAACTAAGGAGAAATTTCCTGACAGTTAGAACAACTTGCCTCCAGAAGTTGTAAATGCTCCAACACTGGAAGTTTTTAAGAAGACATTGGATAACCATTTGTCTGAAGTGGTGTAGGGTTTCCTGCCTAAGCAGGGAGTTGGAGTAGAAGACCTCCAAGGTCCTTTTCAACTCTGTAATTCTATTCTATTCTAAATATTGGAACAGTGGTATTTTATTTTGCTATTTTATTGTCAGTTGGACTAAGGAGAAATTTCCTAAGGGTGAAACCAATCAAGTTGGTCACACCCACCCAGTCACATGACTACCCAACCATGCCGCCCCAGTCATTAGGCAGAGTACCAGTTGTTAAATTATTGAATGCCACCACTACTACCATGCATATGGAAAGAAAAGAAACATACACAGTATATTGCCCCAAACTCCTTGACAAAATTATTAACTCTAATCTGAATAAATAAATTTATTCCTACATAATTGTATTTATATTTATATGTAATATAATAAAGTAGTATGAATATAGAATACACTTTATATGATCTGTTAATCAAACAGTTCAAGTATTATTAATATAAAATATAAAAGAGTAAAATTACAATAAATAAAACATTAACAAGTCAAATTACTATTCAAGCCAGCAATTAAACACAACAGTATAAGTAATTTCAAATGGAAAAAGCCTGTGGGAACTAAAATGTTTATATTCTAGATAGTAAATCTGATTATTTTAGTCTCACAATAAAACAGATAAGATCATCCCTCAGCAATCTCAGCGCTCTACCACTATATACCACTTTAGAATGCCTTGGTAAGATCACATTTGGAATATTGCATCCAGTTTTGATCGCCACGATATAAAAAAGTTGAGACTCTAGAAATAGTTCAGAGAAGAGCAACAAACATAGTTGGGGACTGGAGGCTAAAATATATGAAGAACAGTTGCAAGCATTGGGTATGTCTAGTTTAATGAAAAGAAGGACTAGGGGGTGATATGATAGCAATGATCCAATAATTGAGGGGCTGCCACAAGGAAGAGGGGTCAATCTATTCTCCAAAGTATCTGAAGGCAGGACAATGGATAGAAACTAATCAAGGAGAGAACCAACCTAGAACTAAGGATAAATTTCCTGACAGAACAGTTAATCAGCGGGACAAGTTACTTCCAAGAGTTGTGGCTGCTCCAACCCTGGACGTTTTTAAGAAGATTGGATAACCATTTGCCTGAAATGGTTTAGGGTTTCTTGCCTGTGCAGAGGGTTGGACTAGAAGACCCCCAAGGTCCCTTCCAACTCTGTTAATCTGTTATTCTATTTTGATATGAAACAATACCACTAATGTATGCTAATATATATGCTTGATTTAATTGTACATTAATCTCACCTTTCCATACATATTAGCACAATTTCTCTTGAAAATTTTAGAAAGATCTAAACAATAGAGAATAATTAGGATACTGAATTCAATTAATCTCTGTTAATTTTTTGTGGCACAGAGTAGCCATTAAGTTGATTTTGACCAGTGATTAAAAAAAATAGATTAGGAAGATAAAACATATGGGTATTATGCTTTATTAAAATGGGATGGAGTAAATCACAAACTTTCTATATTGTGTTAGTGGTTGTAAACATACCACATTATCAAGTTTGTGGCAATGTCCAATTAGTCAACACTTTTGACTAAAAAAAATGGAAAATTGTTCAACAATCCTTCATAATAAATCCTTTAACATCTATACTTCTGATGCACATAGGCAAACATAACATTAGAATTTCCTTCAGTTCATATTATTGCAAAACATTGGATGACCAAAATAGCTATTTCCCTGGATCAGGGGAACTGAAAAATATTGGAAACTGCCTTAATTAAACAATTTAACAAAAATATGTTTAGAAAAATATCTACAATCTAGGTCAAATTTTGTTATTTTGTCAACGTAAGTCTTCTAATAGATTACTGTGATCTGTATTGTTTTGGATAAATATATTGAATATGAGTGTTCTCAGTATTGATTTCCCAAGACCACAAACGTAGCCACAAACACAAATCCTCAACTTGAATTTGTTTTATTTATTCCCTTTTTTGTTTTGTTACTTTTCCTCTCTCCCCTTCCTCCTTTTTTATTTGACAAAATAATATAATAGCTAATTGGGAACTGGTACAGAAATTTCTGAATTTATCTCCTATGCTTACATCATGGCAGCTTTGTTCTGCACAAATTAAAGCTTCCAAACAATTCTTGGCAGCAGTATAATAAGATAGAATAACCTGAACTAGATCAAATCACTATAGAGCCAAAAGTTACTGAGGTAAATTCAGTCTTAATTAACACAAGTACACATAATATCAGCCTAAAGCAACAATTTTGATATACTGTACAGACGTCACCACTTTGCTGGAACTAGAAACTGTGATCCGAAGTGCCCAACTTAATAGTACACTTTTAAATATTGAGCCAATTTTTAATCAAATGTCATAAAAAATGAAATATTTAAAAACATGTACAATATCTAGGGTTTGTTATTATTACAATGCAGTAAAAAAATCAGAAAATTCAGCAACAATATATTCAGATTGCAGATATATGGTGGTAAAATGCTTTAACATCACATATACATTAATGCTGTTTCTGACTGATGTAATAGTATATATGATATCTTATTAACTTAATACTTACACTTTCATTGTAAATGTTTCCAAGGAATGTACATGCATCCACAAGACTTTGGCTTAGCTGAACATTCTTGGCAATGTCCATGAACATTTCCAAGTACCTAATAGCTTCATCTTTTTTTCCTTGACTAAGGACAAAGATATTTATTGAAGAAATTCATTATATTAGACAAGAATATAACTAAAGATCCACCAAACAATCTTATATGTAACCTTGTTCTTAAAAGTTATAGAATGTAGGTACGAGTCCAATAAAGAAGAAAATGATAAATTGCAGCAACTACTACAGGGTAGATTATTTCAAGATATAATGACTGCTTTTTAATTGACAATCTTATACCACCTACAATTGTTACACTGACTTGTAATGCATCATCTCCAATAATCAGTTTAAAAAACCTATCCGGAGTTCATTCCCAAATCAAAGCTTAATGTTGGAAAACGAACACCGATAAGATTTTTGCATGTTTTTAATAAAGAAAGCTATATTAACAACACTTCTCCCATCAGTATTGCAATGTAATTCACAAACCTGTTTGTGAATAAACATGATTGAAATACTTGCCTCAAACCTGAGTGCCTATGCAATGGTTCAGATAATAAAATACGAAGCTACAAATAAACCACAACTTCTACAGCAATGTAAAAATAATATGAAAAATAGTATCTATTTGTAATTGCAAATAGATTGCAAATAGATTTTTTTTAAATTTAAAATATAGGAGAAAAATAGTAGATACAAAAATAAAAAGTATAGTGCTCGAATCTTGCATGCAAACAAAGGTCTCTACGAGACTGTAACACTTTAATTAATGTTCACATGATTAAGGTGAACCAAACTAATGCAGTAGCTAACTTAGTTATAGATATAATCCTATCTATAACTAAAAGTAAATTCTACTAATTTCTATTTTCGAACTGTAGCTTAAAAATTATATGAGATTAAAACTAGTGTATTTTAAAATTTTGCAATAAAATGTATTGATTTGATGTTATTTTATTAAATTTTCAAAAGAAAAAGGCCATCATATATTATGAGGATATAAAATGCATTGCAAACATTTACTGCTTGTCAAAAGGTTTCTAAAGTTTAAAGAAGAGCCACGTTTTGAAAGCTATTTTTTTTCTTTCAAAGAGGAAAAAATCAAACATTTCCACACAGAAGAACTGAACTGATTCATAGAAGTTAAAGAACAAGGTTAAAATGTTATACAAATATTAATTCCAGTTTTTCTAGTTTTCTATATGCAGTGCACAGGTGCAACTTGAACAACATATTACATGGTATAATCATTAGATTCATTCAACCAGGCCTTAGAGAGTTAAAAACATATATTCTGGGGAAAGTACTCTTCGGTCCAAAGAATGAGAATGAAACTGTGCAGAATATTTGTGTATCAAGGTGATTCCAGTTTCCAACTGGGAAAACAGGACTGTTAACACCCACATCCCCTGACAACTGTCCAATTATGTATATCACACTTGGCCTACTGTTTGCTGTAGAAGTAATCAATAAAGGATGTGGTTGAGTGAACATAGATTTTGGTTGAACCAATGCATGAAATCTTAATCATTTACTCAGAGTGAAGAAATCAAATAGAACAGAGATGAAACAGCTACCAAGGGGGTTGTTGATTGTGCCACCATGTTTGTGGGTTAGAAGCTGAAAGTAATAAGTCAAATGGAACCAGTGACAGGAGAAAATGAATAAAGGTTTTTTTTTTAATGCAATGAATTAATAGAAATGTTTTTGAGGATATTTGGATAGTTTTTGAGATTGCCCAGTTAGATTCCACATTTCATTTATTAAAAATAAGGATGCTACTAGACCATTCAATTTCAATAAAGCAAATGGAAAATTAAAAGGGGGAAAGGAATTAATGAGAATAATAATCAAAAGGAAATATGCTTCTACAGAGTTTTACTTCTGCAATGAGTGTAAAACTCGGCTGTAAAATTAAAATAAGATTGTAGTTTGAAAAACAATAAAAGAGGAATCAAACTGTGCAAACAAATAGCGATAATATTAAACAATAATCTGTCTAGTCTACTGTATATTTAAAACAACAGTTTTATTTTATATTTTATATAGAGATAAACATAATTTACCTTAAGTCAGTGAAACCATATTTTCAGTGAAATATGAACTTAGAATGCAGGTTATTTGCTATAAGAAATATCTATTTATTATATTTATCTATATCTGTCTGTCTATCTACCTTGCCAACATCATGATACTGTGATTAGAAATAATTGTAAATTTTGAGAATAAATAAAAAAAAACATTTGGAATATGTTGAAAAACATAATATATGCTTTTATAATAAAACTAGATCTGTAGAAAGTTCTTCTGTGTCACCTCTTTATATTACTAAGATGGACCATCTTTATATATACAAGGTAATTATGAATAATTCATAATTATTTAATTAATTTATAATTAAGCAAAATATAGTATTTTTGGAGTATTACTAATTAAATTATTTAATATAAATGCCTGACCCTATGAAGCATTAATATGAAACACTTTTCCAGTCCAACCAATATTTATGAAAAACTTGAAAAAAAATATTAAATCTATTTTAGTCATTGAACATCCTATTTTACTACTCTAGTCTAGGTATAATAAATAAGAAGTTTATATGCACAAATCAGTATTACTCAAACATTTGGACCCAGGAAGTTTCTATATTTTTGAACTATTGTATTTGCAATTATCCCAAAATCTTGGAAGGGGGAAAAGCTTGCAGGAACCAAATAAAGACAGTAGAACTATATAATTAAATCCTAGATCCTTCAGGAGGTCTTATGAGACTTTTGAATTATGAAATTCAGTTCAATTTGAGACGTTATGTTCTAAAAAACGCAGTTTCTCTGTTGAAACAAAAGTTGCATCAGCATCTGGGCATCTGATGTAATTTTAAACCTAAATCTCCATAATTTAAAAGAAGTTTAATTCACACACATATACAGTATATACTATGTGCAATTATATCATTCTGTACCAACTTCATTTATTTCAATAGGTCTTGTGTAGTGCTCTGAAATGAATCATGCATTTGCACAATTAAATCTGAGGGTAAACATGTATGAATTAAAAATAAAAGGAAACAATGAAAGAGAAAAAATGGTGGTGGGGTTTTTTTTGACAATTTAAATGGTAATAACAATTATCATTATATCAACCACCTTAAAAATTAATTCTGTGAAAATGTAATAAAATGCTCACAGCATGTTAAACGGTAAATAACATATTTTTTTTTAGTTTGTGCAGCATAAAAGAACTGTAGGTTATGCAGCGAAAAATTAACTCATAATTAAAGGCTCTGAGAAGTCTACAGAGTCCCAAAGGAATCTGTCCACTGAGCCTCTGCAAAGTTCATTGCTGAAGATTTGCACCATTTCCGTCAGCTTTTTCTGGGAGAATGATTGGTATTGTCTAATCAGCAAATGGTTGTGAGTGATTCAATTATTCCCAAAGCAAAGATTTAGCAGAACTGCCACCCCTAGTTTCCTTTTGCATTTCTAGGTATCATTGCTTCCTTCCTGCTAAATGGGATGCAACCCTCAAAAAGATAGGGCATTTAGCTTCCATTGAGGTGGAAAGAGAAACTCTGTTTATTGATGATGTTGTTAAAGATCATGGTCTAATAGCTGGATTTTATATTTCTAAAATTAAGACGCCAACAATAGATTGCTAAACTCCCTTCCCACCAAATGTCTGTGCTCTAACCATTTAATACCCTCCCTGCACCTTACTGAAGATAATTTGTTTATCTGTGGACTAAGCCCATATTGCTTATCAGAGTACTATAACCTGTAAATCCAATGTAGGCATTTCTTAACTAAAAGCCTACATTTAAAAAAGCCTACAATATATCTGAAAACATCCTGGGATTTTAAGGATTACTATGCTTGTTTACAGATTTTGAGGCTTCCTTGCTTTATTTTTGTAGTTCTACGAATAACATAAAACTGCTTACTTTTTTGCTTGAAAAACTAAGGTAGAATAGTAAAATCTATGTTTTCAAAGAATAATTTTGGAAATATTATATCATAGCATTTTCATTGAAGCATGACATAATGTTTTGTATTGTTTAACCTGCAAGATATGGCAGTATATTCTGTTTTTCACTTTGGCTTAAACTTTCTGAGTGACATAAATGATGTAACTTTCCATTCTCTTCAATACTGCAAAATAATATGTATAAAGTAATAATAAGGTATCTTAATTTTAGATGCTTAGAATTAAAATGTCTAAATGAAATATAGCCTGCCAGTCATACAAAACAAGTATGTCTTACAATTTCCAAAGCTGAATTAAATTAAATTGATAGCAAGACAAGAATATGTCAATCTACCTTAAAAGGACCCGAGCTACTGTTTGATATGCTCTCCCTAGTCCAGCATAATCTTCCAGTTGTTTGGATATTTTCAGATAAATATTTAACTTCTGGAAAAGAAAAGAAGATAAAACAGTTATTTCTGCTTTGATACCACACTGAGGGATAGATATAAGTAGCTTGATTGTTAATATTTGGAAATATTCATTTAAGGATTTTATTATAATAGTTTCAACTTCAGTCTAAACATCATGCATACACATACTAATTAGCATATAGGGAAGTTAATGAACAGATTATGATTAATAAGCAGGTTACACACTTCAATGGTTGTTTTTACTGGGCTCCTACAAGCACATCATCTTTGTCCATATATGCAGTGCTGCAGCAATAGTTACAGTTAGAAATTTTCAAATTATGTCCAGAATAACCATTTGCAATATGTTGTACATAATTTAAAGAAAAATAGTATTGAAAACAAGTTTTTCTATCCAGAATATACTAAATATACTTCTTTACATAAGTGTTTCATTAATTTTGGAATCAGTCAATTAGTATCACCTCTTCTACAAGTAAAGTTGCTCTAGTGAAACATATTATCTTCATTTAACCAAAACACTGCCATCATCTCTATGGCCTACTTTTTGAAATCATGCATTTGAATGAGCAGTAGCAAAATGTGTATATATAATGACATTTCAATTTTTCTTCTACTTCTCATGGTACTTTGATCCAATCTATTACCCAAGTCTCCAAAGACTGACTAAGGAAATCCTTTTTTGCAAATTTTTAATAAAAGATTAGTGAATGTCAGTTTCCAAGTTTAATGGGGAATAGGAGATTAAAAAGACTACAGTGAGAAATCTGGGCAAACTATAAAGCCTGACTGGATGAACTGGTATACTCTGTGTGAACCACAAGCATTCTCAGCCGAAGTAAAGTCAATTAGAACTGTGGATAAATCATTCAGATTTTTCTATAAACACTGCAGAAGCTAAAGTGGATTTCAATTAGGTCACTTGGAATAATATTTGCAACCTTCACTGTAAATCTGTATGGTTGGATTCATAGAACATGTTAAGTCACATTATAGTTTGTTTTGTTTTAGATTCACATAGAATGTGAAGAGTTTCTTTAGTTTCTAATTTACAGCTATACTAATTTATAGCATAAATACTATTTACTTACTAAACAAGCCATGATTTAAAATAATATACAGACCCTGTCTGCACAGTGGAGTGCATATTAATATAGAGCATGGTCAGCTTGAACCACTCAACCAACAGAAAGATATTTACCGGTATTTCCCCCAAAACAGATAAGAATTAAAAATATTTCAACATACTCTTCTGGATCTCAAAATAAATCGATTTGATTCACACTTCCCAACATATATGCAGAGTGACATTTTATTCTACATTTTTTGGCCTTTAAGAAAATGTTAAGTGTTTACAATGCCTGTTTATATTATAGACATATATATCATATGCACATTTTAGTATAAACGGTATTCAGAACAAATTGTAATACTTGATAAGCAGACTGTTTTTTCGAATATCCCACTACAGATTACTATAGTAATGGCAGGTCAGATTTATTAAAAAAATACATATGAAATTGACATCTCAAAATAGTATGATCTGTTGATAGTAAAATCTTAATTGTGAATGATTATTGCATATAGTCCAGAATTGTGAATTTAGGGCAGCATAGAAATTATAATAATAAATGAATAAATAACTGCTGGGACTGAAGTATCTAATAATCTTTGAAGTATTCATTTATTATACAGCTTCTTCTAGCCCTATTGTTCTACTCTTCCTAAGGCCACTTTCATATTAAACTGACCTGCTACCACTGAGGTATCATATATTATTTGATGCCCATTAAAACTAATACAGGTAGTCCTCGACATAAGACCACAATTGAGGCAAAAAATTTCTGTTGCTAAGTGAGACAGTTGTTAAGTGAATTTTGCCCCATTTTAAGACCATTCTTGCCCTGGTTGTTAAATGAATCACTGGTGGTTAAGTTAGTAACACGATTATTAATTGAATCTGGCTTCCTCATTGACTTTGTTTGTAAGAAGGTCGCAAAAGATGATCAAATGACCCTGGGACACTGCAACCGTCATAAATATGAGTCAGTTGCCAACGGTCTGAATTTTGACCATGGGGATGCTGCAGTCACATTTTTCAGTGCTGTTGTAACTTTGAACAGTCACCAAATGAACTTTAAGTCGAGGACTACCTATACATTCTATATTTATCCTGGAATAGCCTATCTAAACATTGAGAAAACCATAGTGAGTCAGAATGAGACTAAAATACAGTTATACAACTGGATATCTTTTATATAATTGTATTGCCAAATACAATTGAGATAATTCTTGAGATAATTCAAAAGCTTTTTTTAATGGAGTGAAAAGCATTAAAAGCCAAACTTTTTTCTGCTACAGAAGACCTATGGCAATCGTAACTAATAAGTATAGCAAAAGGGTGGTATAGGCACTAACCTGAAATACCAGCTCCCTGACATAACAAGAGAAGAATGGGTCATTTGGAGGGCCTGAAATTTCCATCGTGTCCACTGGAGTGTTTGAGAATGCAACTTGGTCAACAGAGATACTCCACTAGACCAGAGATAAGAAACTATGGCAAGACTATGCACCATCTTTTACATTACCTCTTGCTAAAACCAGCTCAAAAGTATTAAAATGTACACAATGTATCTTGAAAGAAATATACCTTGGTAAACAGATACAAGAAGAAAAACTTATTTTTTACCTTAGTGTTTTGTGACTGTTTAGGCGCAAATATGTTAGATTCTAACCCATCTTGGAACCATATACTCTCTTTATAATATATATGAAAAGCACATTATTCACTCTTCTTCGTATGTACAACATAACCTTAAAATATCCTGGGTATGTGAAAAAAAATTAAATGTAGGATATTTCTTATCTGTATCTTATAATTAATCTGGATTTGGATTAATTTGGAATGACGATTGGTACTGTTAATAAATTTAAAGAAAATGATAAGTAATAATTGTTTAAATTTATTTTATTATCTCTGTTAAAAGTGCAAAAGAATAAAAGCTGTTGCAAATTTTATTCAAGTTTAGAAACAAACATCTGCTTCACTAAATCTAAAGATTTTCTTTTTCCATGGATCTATATTTTAGTTATATGTGGAATAAAAAAAATCCTAATGCAAATATAAAGTTTTTCTAAATTTGTAATAAAAATATTTCTTTATAAAGGCAAATGTTCTTGTGCAGTAATCACTATTCATATTTAAATTATTTGATTTCACTATAAGTGTAATAATTATTTCTGAGTTAATATCGTATAGTGGTTATATTTTTTTCTTTCTAATCTTATGATTCTTTTTCCTTAAATCATTCCTCCTCTTAGGATGACCTTTGCAAGTATGTGTCAGGATATTTTGAAATAACAGAATTATCTTTGCAATAATAGAATTATCTTTGCAAGGCAATAGAGTACAGATTTTGTACAAAGGGCAGCAACATTTCCACATATTTGCGAAGAAATTTTTTCAGATGGTTAGTTTTGCTCGTGAAAATATGAGGCAAGAGAATTATGTTATGGTATCTAGAACATGCTCTCTCTCTGGAATATATATATATATATATATAGGATATAATATAATAAATATCAACTTCCATCTGATTAAGAATATGCCCAGATGAAAAATGGATGCATATATTAAATCTCAGCATTCTATTTTCAGTAATATATATATATTGTCAATATGATTTCCCCCTCATTGTAATAGTAGGTTATTTAATTTTACACAGTTAATGGAAGTCTGTGGATTAAAATAAAATGAACTCAAGTCCTTATATATAAATGTCAGCTAATCTGTCTTCTAGAGTGAAAGCTACAGTGGAAATATACTACTAGTGAAAAAATTACAAGCAATATTAAAACAGGGCATTCCAATTGAATAAAATAAAAATCTATAACACAGACAGAGGTGATACAAAAAGCACTGAAAAAAATGTTTGGAATACTCTAATCCAATAGTAGGTCTAAATTGTATTTATGTTGTCTTAGCATTAAATATGTATTTCCAGAGGTCAGACTTCAAAATGGAGGTCAGATTCAACCCAACATTGGAGCTGTTGGCTTTGTCTTACAGATAACATAGGATAACAGTCTTTTTTTTTATCAATATCCATAAATCTGTCCGCACCATTTTCGACCTTGAATTTCCCTTTTGTTATATAAAAACCAATGTAGAAATTGCCAGCTGCAATCCACACTTACTCACTCACTCACACACACACACACACACACACACATTCTGTATACTATTTGTCTTCTACTTTAAAGTATATTTTTATGACATCTTTATGAATGCCTGTTTTTGACTATTTTGAAAATAGTTTCTAAAATAGTTTTCAACTCTCTCTCATACTACCTGTGACCTGAAGTAATATATAGTAATAATGGTTAGCAGCCCTTTCCTCAAAAGTTTGAGTAATCTTGTGGTTATATTCTGTAATTTAACTATACATTATGGAAAGAAGTACTATTTTGATCAGTCCTCAATCTTTCACTATTTAGCTTCATTTGCTCATCCCTGGTTCTAGTATGAGATACATAGACAAAGAGTTCCTATTTCTTTCATGTACATTGTGCTTATTTGATACATTTGTATAAACTGAATAATGTTCAAACAGACCTACAAGATTATTTGATAATGTCTTAATGTTGAAAGAGGCCATTCAGCCCATTAAGTTCAACCCTTTGTTATGTGTACAGAAATTAAAACATCCTTGACAGATGGGGTATATAGCCTGTGTAGAAAACATCTGTTTGAATGAAGAACACATATCCATTCCTTCTCCCAATATGCTTTTCTTCATTTTTGGCTAACATTTTTCCACTCTTTTACATTTTATTGCATCCTTTTAGAAGTGAAGTGGCCAAATCTATATAAGGTGTTCCACATTTGACCACTTCATTATTTGTGACATTTTTTATTGTTAGCATGGAATTCATCTTTTTCACAGCAGCTGAACAAAAACTGACATTTTTATCAATCTATTCACAATCTGAGATTTCTTTCTTGGTCAGTCACTCCCAATTAAGATCTCAGGCCTAAGATTTTGCCTCAATATTTATAATTTTATATAAGCTGTTTATACTCTCTTAAAAAATACAATTTAAAAACAATTGTACTGTTTTAGAAAGGCAAAGTATATATACATATAGATACATGCCCAAATAATAACATTACATATCACACCCACCCTCTGTTGCCCGTGGCACAGAAAATTACACTAGAAATTTTTCCAATTTCATATCCAAACTAAATTAAAAGATGAGATTTAGATTTTTAACTATAAAGAATTTCCACAGCAATGTATTATCTGGCACTATATAAACACCAACATTTTTTATGTTGATGCCTATGATCTTATGATGTTCATAGATTCTGACAATCTGTCTTAAATAAAATTTTTATTTCATTTGGAAAATTAAGGTAAAATATAAACTCTAAAAATTTTATGAAAACAATTGTATCTTATTCCCCCAAATCATAAACCTCTATTGTTGATCCATTTTCCAAAAAAAGTCCAGTCCAAATTGTTTTCCAGTTAGTAAGTCCATTCCCACATCACCATGAATCTTCTTAAGAAAGTCCAGTTCATCACTTATCAATTCTGTTAATTCCAAATCTGTAGAATTCATATATCCTTCAGCCGTCTCCAATAAACCCACAGTTTCAAAACCAAATTTGTAAGCTTGGTTTAGCTACAGTTGCTTGTATCTGGATATCCTTTTTAGGTTGATTTAAAACCCTTGTTACTTTGTCAAACATTTTACTGAAAAAAATTGAATTTGCATTTTTAATATAGACCTGTAACTGGGTATTCACAACCAGGCATAAATAATTCCTATCCAGAATAGAGGGCTAGATATGGCACACCTTCTATTTCATAAGCCTGAAATATACTTACTTTGATAGTGTATCTTAACACTTGAGAGCCAGTTTGGTCTAGTGATTAAGGCATCAGACTAGAAAGCGGGAGACTCTGAGTTCTAGTCCTACCTTAGCAATGAAAACCATCTGGGTGACTTTGGGTCAGTCACTCTCCCTCAGCCCACTTCACAGGGTTGCTGTTGTGGGGAAAATAGGAGGAGGAAGATGTGTTGTAGATACGTTCTTCACCTTGACTTATTTGTAAAAGTAATAAAGGTGGGATAACAAACAAACATGTGTTTAGTTATATAAGAAAACATAACTAATTGTGGCTGCTCAGAGTTGCTTAAAATGGGAGGTCATATAAATCTTTTAAATAAATAAAAATATATTTTTTAAATTAACCAGTCAAACACTACTTTTTCAACTACCGTTGTTGTTGTTAATCGTGAAGTCATGTCCAACCCGTTGCGATCCCATGGACAACGTTCCTCCAGGCCTTCCTGTCCTCTACCATCCCCCATCCACTTAAGCTCACACTGAATGCTTCAGTGACTCCAGCCACCTCATTTTCTGCCATCCCCTCTTCATTTGCCCTCAATCGTCCCCAGCATTAGGCTCTTCTCCAGTGAGTCCTTCTTTCTCATTAGTGGCCAAAGTATTTGAGTTTCATCTTCAGGATCTGGTCTTCTAAAGAGCAGTCAGGATTGATCTCCTCTAGGACTGACCAGTTTGATCTCCTTGCAGTCCAAGGGACTCGCAGGAGTCTTTTCCAACACCATAGTTCAACAGCCTCAATTCTTTGGCGCTCAGCCTTTCTTATGGTCCAACTTTCACAGCCATACATTGCAACTGGGAAAACCATAGCCTTGACTATATGCACTTTTGTTGGCAGGGTGATGTCTCTACTTTTTAGTATGCTGTCTAGATTTGCCATAGCTTTCCTCCCCAGGAGCGTCTTTTAATTTCTTGGCTGTAGTCCCCATCTGCGGTGACCTTGGAGCCCAGGAAAATAAAATTTGTCACTACCTCCATTTCTTCCCCATCTATTTGGCAGGAATTGAGAGGGCTGGATGCCATGATTTTAGTTTTCTTAATGTTGAGTTTCAAGCCAACTTTTGCACTCTCCTCCTTCACCCGCATCGAGACTCTTTAGTTCCTCTCCACTTTTTGCATCTTCTTTAGATAGTCTACCTAACAGAAGACTAGTAGCTACCCAAGCATCTTTCAAATGCCTGTTCATTTAACAAATATGCCTTCTGATTGTGTCACTATTATTTAAATATTGCCTTTCCAGCCAACCCGTTGCAATACCTTGATAATAGATTTAATCTGGGTTTACAGGTTAACCCTCACCCTAATCCTAATAATCACAGTTCATCCACTTTTCATTCATTATTGTAACTAGTATTTGCAGTTTTAATTAAAAAAAAATATAGCCAGGGTATTTAGAAAAAACTAAAATTTCAATTATATGCTCAATAATTGCTTTATTTCAATTATTAAACATTAATTTAGAATTCTTCGGAGTGCATCTTCTTCTTGTGCCGTATCTGTCATCGGACATTGACGATCATGTTGCCAATCCTATTTTTATCAACAGCTGCATGAAAAAGTGCTGCTGATTTTTTTGTCCAAACCAGTCCCTTAGATTTTGAAGCCATGATGTTCTTCTGCCTGGACCTCATTTGCCTTCAATCTTTCCCTAGAGGATTAAATGAAGTCTGGCATATTTTTCCCGGGTGTCACATCACATGTCCAAAATATTGTCGCTTTTTAATGGATGAATTCCCTTGGCTTTCCCAGGCAGCTTATCACCTCATTTCTGATTTTGTCAACCCAGCTTATACATAACAGCCACCTGTAAATCCACATTTCAAATGCTTCTAGTCTCAAGTGGCTTTGTCAGAGACCAAGGAGTGTATATTGTAAATAATCTAACATATGTACATTTAGAAAAAAATGGTATCAGTGGAAGTGAATTACCCCTTTCTAAACTTAAGAAACTAGCACTTCTTCCCTCACCTAAGATCTGAGCTGCTGCACTTCAATATTTCTAATGGAATGCAACATTGATTTCAGTAGGCTTCATTTGATTTTTCCAAACCTTTCTTAAGTATACAAATATGAAGAACATTATTCTGACATAATGTCTTTACAATCGATGTCTGATAAAAACTAAAAAGTAAAGAAAATCAAGAGAACCTCACTATATAACTCCAGGGAGTCTGCCACACTATCATAAAATCAACAGCTCGAAGGTTTTTCCAACAATACGTGTACTTTTATTATATAACCTTGCTCCTCCTTCTTGCACATTATACTATTGGTTTTTTTAGAAATTCTCCAGTGCCTAATAAATATTAAATCAAATAAGTCATAGAAGAAGCTCTCTCTCTCTCTCTCAATAAATGATACCAATAAAGGTGAATATTTATAGCTCCGGGTTGAAACGAGAGGTCCTTGGTGCTCAGGTTGGTTGTTTTCTTACAGACATTTCATTACCCAAACTAAGTAACGTCATCAGTAGTGTGTGGGTGTGGGTGTGGGTCTGTCTGTCTGTCTGTCTATGTATGTTCCAGTCAATACATAAACAGCATCAACACAAAGTCTTCGAGAATAAACTCAGATCAGCACAGTATTTCATTTTGTCATTTCTTTTTTAATTAGCACTATACACATTAAGAAAGTCAACATTGTTGTGAATGTCTGTTTATTGATGTAAATAAATGTATTTTAGACATCTACTTCAACATTTCAAAGATTGGATATAAAGATGTGGACCAAGGTGGTTTATTTCAGTATTGATTCTTGAGCTGAAAAAGGAAAAAAAAGGCAATTAGCAAAAACAGCAGCAAGCTACATCAAAAATGCACACAGAATTTAAACAAATTTTTGAAGAAAGCTTTACAAAATATATTCTTGTCAGATAGTTTCGCAATTCTCCTTAACTGATAATACTTTAGCTGCCAGATGATCAAAGGCACAATAATACTCTCTTCCAAATATGGAAAAATAATGACATATTAGCTATATACTATAATTTTCCCCAAATTAAAATAAATATTTAGAATCATCTACAATCAGATGTAACCACCCTTCAAGCACATTCATTGAAATCAACAACTGTCCTGGGGAAACCTCTGATGTTATAGGACTGGCTCTTTCCACTGATGCCCGAGATGACAGGCCTCCACAGCCAACCACAATAAAAGACAAATGACATACACGGAAACATTTGATGCAAGTATATAATCTGTGATATTTGCATCATGATGTATGTTTCATCACTTCCCCCAGCCCCGCAGGAGGATATGCCTAAAGTACTGTTTTCATGTGCAGCAAAACTATTGTATGCACAAATTTTGAAAAACAATGCAACACTTCCAGTGGAAGATTGGATTAGAAAGTTAACTGGATTTGCAGAAATGTTAAAGCTGGCTAGTTTAGTGAGAAAAAAAATAGAAGAAAGATGCTTTTGAAAGACCAGAAACTTTTTGTGGACTTTCTGTTGAAAATAAAAAGATTAAAAAGAGACAAAGATGGATAAAAAATTATAATTATTACTCAATAGAAAGGCAGAAGGCAGAATTATGTTTATTCACTTCCTTCCTTTTTCCACTTTCTATCTCACCATATTAAAAATGCATAATTTATTTATATCCTGCCTTTATTATTTTTATAAATAACTCAAGGCGGTGAAGATATCCAACATACCTTCCTCCTCCAATTTTCCTCACAACAACTCCGTGAGGTGGCTTGAGCTGAGAGAGAGTAACTGACCAGATGGTTTTCATGGCTAAAGCGAAATTAAAATTTGGTCTCCCACTCTCTAGCCTGGTGCTTTAACCATTAGACCAAATTGGATGTCTGTTTGGAAGTATGTATCTATGTATGTTATGTGGGGGAGAGAGAGTTTCACTGAAACCCAAAACATCAACCTTCTGTTGTCATAGAAGTAGTCCACTTACAATCATTTTGTGACTGTGGTCAAAATCAAGCAAATTTACAGAAAATACCTTCTTCCAATGCTTTTGCAATTCTTTTCAATTCCTCCTGTCTTGCTCTTTCCTCTGCTTCTATTCTCCTATCCTCTGCAGCAATAGGCTTTAAATAGGCTATTGTAAAGTAAAACAATATGTATTCAGAGGAACATAAATGCATTATAATTTATTCCTTCAGAGTTCTTTGCTTTCAATTCATTAAAAGCATGTGGAGTTTCAAGATACAAAATATTTAACATAGGCCTATGGAATAATTTTAGCTTCTTGGTGGATCAGATTTTTTTCTCCATTTTTAGCATTGCTAACATTTAACTAAATTATTAAGATGCAATTTCACAAAATATAGAAAAAAGTTTAGAGAGTATACTATTTTTTTTACTTATTAATAAGCCCTGAATTCAGAATAGATTTTTAAAAAGATTTTTAAAAATGTTTTTAATTGATTTATGTATCAAATCTATATGCCATCCATTTACAAAACTGAATATGCTCATAATGTTCATGCACCAATAAATATAATTCATCAAATCTTAATTTTGGAAGTATAAATGTAGACTCCAATCAGGAGCAGTGTGATAGCAATAAATTGATACGGTGTTTCTCCAAAAAGACGACTCACTTTGAAAAAAAGCCCTATCACGTTTTTGAGCACATGATCAAATTAAGCCTCACCCACAAAATTAGCCCTAATTAAGACCCCGCCCACCCCAGGGTGCAGGGGGTGAGGCGATGCACACAGGTAAAAAATAAGCTAGGGTGGGGGTGTGGAGCTGCCCTACTTACCAAGCCACGCCTCCCTTGCCTTCTTCTGCAGCTGTTTGCCGCCACTCGCACACATCGCCCTGGCCTCCGTTTCGCCTTCAGATGCCTGCAGGAAAACCCTCTGCAGCCGATAACAGGCATTTGCAGAGCTCTATTATCAGCTGCAGAAGGTTTTCTGGAAGGCATCTGCAGCCAATAACAGAGCTCCGGATCGATCGGAGCTCTATTATTGGCTGCAGAGGGCTTTCCGGAAGGCCTCTGAAGGCGAAACGGGTGGCGATGTGTGCGAGTGGCGGCAAGCGGCCACAGAAGTAATGGGCCAGCAGCGGGCTCCAGCTGGGTAGGGCTGTCAGTGCCACCGCCACAAGGTGAGTCAATAATTAGAACCCTCCAAAAAGAAGGCCTACCTGTTTCTTCGGGGGCAAAAGAAAATAAGACCCGGCCTTCTTTTTGGAGAAACACAAGTATCAGTATACAACAAGCAATCTTGTGCATCCATTTTTTTTTCACATGAAGTGATCAAAGAATTCTTAGAAGATGCTTGTGAATAACTATTAAGAAGCCAGATGGAACAGCTGGATGTAAATGCATCTATTACCAAAATATTACAGTTTAATTGATGTAGTTTTCAAAACCAAACATCAGCTATTCATAATCCAAACATAAATAAAAAGGTTATTTTTATTAACCACTTACCATATCTTCTTGCTCCATAAACGATTCCCAACAGCAGTGCTGAGTATCTGCAGAACTTTAAATTACAGAAATGTAAACCGTAAAGAATATTACACTTAATTCATGACTGAATTCAGACATTCCAATATGTTATACATACCTCCACAGTAATAACATTCTGTATACCCACTATTATTATAAAGTGGTACACTCATTATACCATTTGTTTAGCAACCATTCAAAGTTACAACGGCACTGAGAAAAATGTCTTCCCCATGGTCACATGATTAAAATCCAGGCGCTTCGCAACCAGCATGTACTTATCATGGCTGCAGTGTCATGGAGTCAGTTACATGATCGCCATTTGCTGGCTTGATCACAGTTGGCTTCCGACAAGCAAAGTCAATGGGGGAAGCAGATTTGTTTAACAATGACAGTGATTCACTTAAATCAGGGGTGGACAATTGATTTTCCCAAGTACCCACACAAGGAACTGGGGCCAAACCAACACGGCTGTGAAATAGCATAGGCATGCATGCATGCCATATGTCAATGGAAAAAAAAAAAGCAGTCACCTTCAAAATAAAAGTAATACAGTTGCATTGAATGCATAGTGTACATTTATTTACATTTGATTTCTAACTTCTGAATGACTTCATAGAGGTTGTACAGGGACAACCAAACAGCCAGATGTGGCCTGGGGGTTGTAAAATGCTCAGGTCTGACTTAACTTACGACTCACTTAACAATGCCTTGCTTAACAACTGAAATTCTGATCCCAATTGTGGTCTTAAGTCAAGGACTATCTATACAATTTTGTATATTATACTTGCTTTTAGCAGCATAAAAGCAGTAATCAGAATGAGAATACAAAAATGATGATGACTTGTTTGACCATGGTTTCAAAAGGTTTTCTAGATATTTTTATTTTGTAATGGTATGTTGGAATGTCCTTGGGAGACAAAAGGAAGTTGCAGACTACACAACCATCATGTAAACAATATCTCAGCCCACAGAAGCAGAAAAGACGAGGAAAACATTGCAGAAAGCACCTCCTTAGTTTGCTGGAGAGTAAAAATAAAGCAGGGGAGAAATACTTCCAGACTTGCAAGATTCTGTCAATCTAACTTTACAAAAAGACATAGCTACTCGTAGTTCTTCTTGTCTGGATTACCTTACAGAACTAACACATATATCCTTTGGCAAAGCCAATATGGCTTTTATACAGCATTCAACATAGACTCTCAGGGATGGGTGTATTTAGTTGTCATTATTACATTTCATCAGAACCTTTTTGATACAGCTAGCTTGTTGATGAAAATCTTTTCAATTCTTTGGGCATCTCTAGATCTTGTTAAAAATTTCCTGTTAAGCGCTCTGAAGAGTCTGACTGAGACATCAGTTATAAATGCTTTTTTATGTATGCTGAATGGTCTGTGATTAATATGTATGTATGTGTGTATGTATGTATATATATATATATATAGGCTGTAAAGCACTGAGAAGTGGTATATAAGTCTAAGTGCTACTGCTAATTATACGTATATGTATTTATATTGCATATGTATATGCATATATGTGTATGGCTATATGTATACACACGTATATATACACATACACACACGTGTGTATATACATGTGTATGTGTGTATATATGTGTGTGTATATATATATGTGTATATATATATATATACACACACATACACATACGTATGTGTGTGTATGTATGTATGCACACACATACATATCCATACACATACACATACACGCCCGTATATATGCAATATACACATACATGCACACACACACATACTCATGCCTACAGAGATATATCTTATCAAGTTTTGCGGATAAAAGACAGACTTATTGAACAAGACGTCATTTGCGCGAAGGCGAGAGGGAAATTTTCACACGAAGATCCGGGAAAGCCGAGCTACGCGGAAGACACCGGATCTGCAGGACCGAAAGGGCAGGAGACGGCCCCACCGTTCCCCAGCCAGCCCTTCTCCCGTGACCTCCACGGTCACCTTCCGACTAAAAGCGCCGGCTGGCCTCCTTCGTTTGCAGGCCTCGCCCACCACGAGACGGAGCTCGTGCACACTGGCGCCCCAACGAAAACCCGAAGCGGCACGCACGGCGCCTCAGCTCACCTTGATGAGCGGAGAAACCTCCACCGGGGCAATCATCTTTTCCTCCCGGCCGAGGGAAAACGGATGTGACGCACAAAGCCGTTTAGAACGCAGGCGCGCCGTGACGCAAGAGCGTCGACGTTACAAAACGAGAGAGAGAGAGAGAATGGAAGATCACGCTTGAATGTAATTTTTTTTATAGAGCTACGACGTCAAGATTCTGCCTCAGACAAAACCCATGGAAAGTCTGCCACTATTTTTATTTTTAACATTTTAAAGTATATTTAAAATCAAATAAAAGGAAACTTTTTACCTTTATAAATAACATCGACGTTTTTATATGGTGATACTTTGTCTTGGAATCTAAGGATTAGGGTGCCTTTTCCAATTCCAAATGCTTTCCCCCTATGTGTAGACCAGCAACACAGCAGTCTAGTGTAAGCCAATAAGAATAATATTTACTGACTGGCTCGGGAATTCTACAGTATTTATGAATTTAATCATTTTTATATCAAAATAAATGGGTTTTTATATTAGATATTGTTTGATGAAATAGAAATGATATCCCATGATTAATTCATCAAACAGTTTGAAAAGCTTGTTATTATTGACTTACTTAAAAAGAACAATATATGTTTTGAAGGATGCAAAGCTGAACATATTTTCAACTACTCTTAAGACGCAGGATTTTTAAAAGTTCCTAAAATTGGATCCTAAAGAAGAGAGCAACAGCAGAGAGTAAAGATACACAGCCTGCCAAAGTCCCAGGGAGAATATCACAATACAGTATAATCAGTGAATATTATTAGCAAGAGCAGCTGTGGGCAAATTATCTGAACTGCAAGAAACCATTCCACAAGAATATTTTGAGCCCATAAATATTTCTAGCAAGCCCAGTCGTTTTAAATATTTGATTTAGTGAAGTCATGTTTCATTTTGCAATAAATTATAAAGTGGTTCATTAATTGCATAAATCATGTAAATAAATTAAATGAATTGTTTAAATTTAAAAATTTAAATTTGGTATCCAAAGCATGCTAAACACAAATGCAGTTTGCTTATGTATGCTGGCAACTGTGATTGTATAATTATGATTTACCATGTTGTGTACTGGCAACTGTGATTGTATAATTATGATTTACCATGTTGTGCGAACCCAGATACTCAAAGGGATATCTAGCTTTCTATAAATAAAAACAACGGACTGAATATGTTAACCTGTTTAAATAAGTCAAAACCACCCAAATCAAGGTTTACTCTTCCCCATTCAAGGTCACGATGAATTCCCCAGGATTCTTTGTATTTCCAGTTTATTATAATAATAATGATAAAAGGTATGGAGGAAACTACAAAATCAAATCTTGCTTAATTCTAAGAAATCATGACAAACTATATCAAGAAATTGCTGCTTCCAAATGTATTTCCCAGAATATACAGGGGTGGAATTTAGAAATCTTCCTTAAAAAGTTAATGCTCGTTTAATCCCTGCTCAGTGAGAAACTGTTCTTACTATGTTATAATATATGAGTTCAAAAGGTACACAAAAATAGCTTGAGTGACAGTTGAATTCACCACCATGGATATTGCAGCTGATAGCAATTAACGGAATGTCTTACTGGACAACTTCAACTAACTGTTGTTTGTTCACCAGGGAATAGAAGGTATCTTGCAGTTCTGACCAAGTATGGAGTCATCTTGTGAGCTGAGGGTTTTTGCAGTGTTGAGATCTTCTTTGGGAATGCCTTCTGGAAAGACAACATCCTCCTGTACATATAAGAAGTGTTTGATACAGACAGCTTCCCAGAGAAACAGAGGATCTCTCCAGGAAAGATGGTGAGTTTAACCTGTATAAAAAAATGATGTCTCTATGGTTTTCATAACACAAACTTGATTGAGTAACCTCTTAAAGGGTAAATATTTAGAGGATAAATATAATTTAAAAAATAATAATAAACCAGCTTTTTTTCATGTATAACTCCAAACAACAATCTGTATATCCTGGTGCTTTTGTACAGGACGGTATGTATAAAACATAGCATCATTATAGCATTTTGTTATTTAGGAAAATAACCTGAAAATGATTATCAGCTGCCTTATCTACTTCTAACTGTGTGATCAGAACAAAGTACAATCTGACTGAATTTATAATACTCTTCATTTCAGGCCAGCCGAAAAACCAAAAAGAAGGAAGGTGGTGCCAAACGTGCTCAAAGGGCTTCCTCTAATGTTTTCTCCAACTTTGAACAGACACAGATCCAAGAATTTAAAGAAGTAAGAACATTTCTCTTTAAAATGTTTTAAACTGCACGAGGGGTATTCCATTATAAAAACTGGACAAGCTTTAACCTACTGTCATCCAACACAACTGGCTTTTTACAGCACATTAAAAATAGGAGAAAAACAGGAGGAGAAAACTAGGAGAATATCATTTTAAATTGGTTTTAATTTTTATGGGTTAATTTTAAAACGGGGTTTTAAAAGGATTTTTAAGTGTAAACCGCCCCGAGTCCTTGGAATGGGGCGGTATATAAGTCTAATTTATAATAATAATAATAATACAGTTTTCTTTAAGTCACTCTCTTTCTCTCCAACTTTTCATTCCTCATGGGAAGAAAAATATTTCCTTTGTCTATAGTTGAAAAGCTGTTGAAAGTATAAATAAATAGATGTATTTTTTCATGTTTGAAAAGAACAAGGATATAAACGTTTTGCTACTTGACTTGCAAAACATAGCTTCATTGGGGGACAAAATGCCCCCCCCCCATTTTTACATGGGCATCTACTTCCCCCACTTAATTCCAATCTATACTTTCTTACCCCAGCTCCTGTCAGCCTAGCAATTCAAAAGCTTGCAAATGCAAGTAGATAAATACCGTGTTTCCCCAGTTGGAAAATAAGCCCTAATGATTTTTCAGGATGCTTGTAATATAAGCCCTACCCCCAAAATAAGCCGCAGTTAAAATTGCCAGCCAGCCAGACACATTCATTAACCGTATTTTCCTGGAAAATACGACCTATCCAGAAAAATAAGACCTAATGCGTTTTTTGGAGCAAAAAATTAATATAAGAGCAAGTCTTATTTTCAGGGAAACATGGTAGGTATCCCCTTGCTGGAAAAGTAACAGTGTTCCGTGTGTCACAGCATATAGTCATGCTGGCCATATGACTATGGAAGCATCTTCAGACAATGCTGGCTCCCTTGACTGGGAAATGCAGATGAACACCACCCTCTAAAATCTGACACTACTGGATTGGGGAAACCTTTACCTTACACCTTGCAGACCCTGCTCCCTCCTACATTGGAAATGAAGCCTTCAACCTGCCAAGCCAAGCCCAATGTGGCTCTCAAATTCATAAAAGCTGATTCCTCTAAGCCTGGTTTTCTCAGACTTGGCAACTTTAAGATATGTGCACTTCACCTCCCAGCTTGCTGACTAGTGAATTCTGGGAACTGAAATCCACGCATCTTAAAGTTGCTAAGATTGAGAAACTTTACTCTATATTATTGAAGCAGTCATTAGTCCCTCCAAAATTTGTCCTGTGAATGGCTATTAATTGTGATGTTCAATGTTTTTTCCATAGCCATCATACAATATGTCATATAACTACAATATTTGTAGTTCTTGGAATCAAGGGAATTACTATTAATTCAATTTAAGCTGATTGTTTAGAAATTCATATGTTCCATTTCTGTTTGTCCAAATAGTTAAATTTAAGAGCATAGTTAACAAATGGAAGGGCCTATTCAATAACTATTCCATCTTTCTGTATAATAATTTGTAACTCTAATTCTGGAAGTATGCTCGAATGTTTTTGATAAGAAAAAAATTGAAGTCTTCAGCTCTAAATTTAAGCTTAACTATCACATTTTTACTTTTCCAAATGTTGGAATATAGAAAAAGCTCTCATGCCAATATCCTACCCCTGAAATACATCGGATCTAGACTGAAGTAAGTATGATTAGGATTGAGATGACATTAGTAACTAACAGATACATAATAAAAATACTTTTTTTAAAAATAGGCTTTCACCCTAATTGATCAGAACAGAGATGGCTTCATAGATAAAGAAGATCTAAAAGATACCTATGCATCATTGGGCAAGTGTTATGAAATTACTTCATCTCAATTTAAATGAAGGTTTTTTTTCTCCCTTTGTTTTGTAATCTGATACAGTAATAATTACACTTAAGTAGAATATAAGGAACAGAAGCAAATTGCAATAAATTAGACTAGCTTTAAAATCAGATTCTTCTCTGTAGAACAATAGATGGTGAATATATTTCCTGCTCTTAATATAATTAAATGTAAATTACAATAATTCCTCAATCTACTTCCAAGTATGTTATTTATTTATTTATTTATTTATTTTTACATTTATATACCGCCCCATTCCGAAGACTCGGGGCGGTTTACAACTT
>JANHFL010003059.1:40679-58961 GCA_032468155.1 Oxyrhabdium leporinum
CTTTAGGTGGCTAAAGTATTTGAGTTTCATCTTCAGGATCTGGCCTTCTAAAGAGCAGGGTTGATCTCCTCTAGGACTGACAGGTTTGATTACCTTGCAGTCCAAGGGACTCTCAGGAGTCTTCTCCAGCACCATAGTTAAGAGGCCTCAATTTTTTGGCGCTCAGCCTTCCTTATGGTCCAACTTTCCCAGTCATACATTGCAACTGGGAAAACCATAGCTTTGAGTATACACACTTTTGTTGGCAGGGTGATGTCTCTGCTTTTTAATATGCTGCCTAGTTTGCCATAGTTTTCCTCACCAAGAGCAAGCGTCTTTTAATTTCTTGGCTATAGTCCCCATCTGCAGTGATCTTGGAGCCCAGGAAAATAAAATCTGTCACTACCTTTATTTCTTCCCCATCTATTTGCCAGGAATTAAGAGGGCCAGATGCCATGATCTTAGTTTTCTTAGTGTTGAGTTTCAAGCCAACTTTTGCTCTCTCCTCGTTCACCTGCCTCAAAAGGCTCTTTAGTTCCTCTTCACTTTCTGCCATTAGAATGGTATCATCTGCATATCTGAGGTTGTTGATATTTCTCCCGGCAATCTTAATTCCAACTTGTGAGTCATCTAGCCCCGCCTTTTTCATGATGCACTCTGCATATAAGTTAAATAGGCAGGGCAACAGTATGCAGCTGACTGAACTCCTTTCTCAATTTTGAACCAATCAATGGTTCCATGTCCAGTTCTCACTGTTGCTTCTTGACCCGCATATAGGTTTCTCATGAAACAAATAAGATGGCCTGCTACTCCCATCTCTTTAAGACCTTGCCATAATTTGTTGTGATCCACACAATCAAAGGCTTTAGCATAATCAATGAAGCAGTAATAGATGTTTTTCTGGAACTCCCTAGCTTTCTCCATGATCCAGTGAATGTTGGCGATTTGATCTCTAGTTCCTCTGCCTCTTCGAAATCCTTCCTGTACTTCTGGTAGTTCTCAGTCCACATACTGCTGGAGCCTAGCTTGTAGGATTTTGAGCATAACTTTGCTAGTATGTGAAATGAGTGCAATGGTGTGGTAGTTTGAACATTCTTTGGCATTGCCCTGCTTTGGAACTGGAATGTAAACTGATCTTTTCCAATCCTGTGGCCACTGTTGAGTTTTCCAAATTTGCTGGCAAGTTGAGTGTAGCACTTTTACTGCATCGTCTTTTAAGATTTTGAAGAACTTCTGGAATACTGTCATCTCCACTAGCTTTGCTGTTGCTCCGACTTCCTAAGGCCCACTTGACTTCACATTCCAAGATGTTTGGCTCGAGGTCAGTGACCACCCCATCGTGGTTATCAGGGACTTTAAGCTCATTCTTGTATAGTTCTTCAATGTAACTTTGCCACCTCTTCTTAATCTCTTCTGCCTCTGTTAGGTCCCTGCCATTTTGGTCCTTTATTATGCCCATCTTTGTATGAAACATTCCCTTCATATCTCCAATTTTCTTGAAGAGATCTCTGGTCCTCCCTATTCTATTGTTTTCTTCAATTTCTTTGCACTGTTCATTTAAGAAGGCATTCTTATCTCTTCTAACTATTCTCTGGAATTCTGCTTTCAATTGAGTGTATCTTTCTCTTTCTCCCTTGCATTTCGCTTCCCTTCTTTCCTCAGCTATGTGTAAAGCTTCTTCAGATAGCCAATTTGCTTTGTTACATTTCTTTTTCCTTGGGATGGTTTTAGTTGCTATCTTGTACAATGTTGAGAAAGTCCATAGTTCTTCAGGCGCTCTGTCTGTCAGATCTAATTCCTTAAATCTATTTGTCACCTCTAATGTATATTCATCAGGGATATGATTTAGTTCTTACCTGAGTGGCCTAGTGCTTTTCCCTACTTTCTTCAATTTAAGCCTAAATTTTGCAATGAGAAGCTCATGATCTGAGCCACAGTCAGCTCCTGGTCTTGTTTTTACTGACTGTATAGAGCTTCTCCATCTTTGGCTGAAGAACACTTAGTCAATCTGATTTCTGTGTTGACCATCTGGTGATGTCCATGTATAGAGTCGTCTCTTGGGATAGTTAATATATCATATTACTGTATGATATATTAAATGAAACATTATTGGGTGCATATCGTTCAATATATTTGAAATATCTGAAACTATATCAAATTGTTCTGTGTCCATATTTAGCTTATGGACTACTGTTGGAGAAGGAGCTAATGCACGGTAACATTTGAATCAAATGTTAATTTAAATGAAAGGTAAAAAATAGAATTTTACTTTAGACAGGTACAAACAGACTCAGATCTTGTTTGCAGATGTAGAAAACTCATTTTTAATTATTGGTATCTGGAAAATTTAAAATTTGGGTATATATATGTGATAAGTAAAATATGGTATCCTTGCATCTGTCTAATATACCAACAGACATCATAAGATAAAATATACACCAAATATATTTCTGTAAAGTCTATCCACAACACACTAAGCTGCAAAAACGTAAGCAGTTTGTGGTATAGTGCAACATGAATCAAGGTCACACTGTGAAAGCAGTGATTTAGTGAAATTATGACCCTGGATCTACCCATTCTTAATCCAATATTAAGCCTTATACTACACAAGCTTGACTGAAGGAGAGAAATAAGTGTTAAGTTTATTAGCAGGCTATTAATACAATGAAATGAAGTCATGTGGAAAGATATGCACCATCTCAAAGCAAGGATATTTTATAAATGCATTCATAACTCTACTCTGATTAATCATTTACAAAGATATAAAGATATGCACTTTCTAGAATATGCAGTATATGTTAATGTGACATACATGAAGTTTCTCTGTGTGCTCATCTCAAATAAAAAAAATGTTCCAGAACTGATAGGCAGATACTAATACCATCTCAGAATGTTAAAAAATAGAATCTTTTTGTTTGTGAGTTTTTAGTTATGGAATTGTTGACAGTCTAGAATTTTAAAGTCTAATATTCTATTCATGATAGGTAGCACACATTTTTTTCTGAAAGAGCAACAATGTTAGCTAGTAACTGCTAGTAACTCCTGTACTAATTAGGAGACTAAAATGTTCCACTATTAAAAATAATGGTTATTTGAATTTTTGTAACTGTAGAAACTTCTTGTGAGTCCTCAGAGTTTTGGCTGAAATAAATGTTTGAAAATTAAAATTGTGACGGAACTTGGGATGTCCAAATAAGCCTGGCATTTTTTGGTTGAACCGTAACCAGTTCAAACCAGTTTGATGCAACTTTTTAGTCTCAGTATTTTGTTGCAAACTCAAAATTCATTTGCCATTTCGTGCATTCATACTTCAGGTCATTCTACCACTTCAAAATTCTGCTATCTCATTTTGTTACATAAACATGCCATATTATAACTTCTTATAATGAATTTACTGTTACCTATGTATGAAATGCTTAGTTGACCTTAAAGGAATGATGCAAACTTATTTATTGTTGGGGGAGTGCTATGATTGTTTGTAAGTTTATTTCTTATAGCAGTTATCTTCTCGTCTTTCTTACTATCTTCTCCTATTTGTATCTTATGATTATATTACTTTGTTGTTTGTATGTACGCTGAGAACATATGCACCAGAGACAAATTCCATGTGTGTTCAATCACACTTGGCCAATAAAAAATTCTGTTCTGTTCTGTTCTGTTCTGTTCCCGTTCCTGTTCTGCTCCATTCCATTCAATTCCGTTGCTATCAAAGGCTGCTTCTTTTTCTGGATGGCTTGGTATAAGACAGTGATTCCATTGTATTGCTGTTGTATTGTTGTATTATATTGCCACCTTGTTTCCTAGCCAATCTTGAATAAACATGTGAAGTCTCAGAAGTGTTCTGAAGGTGCTATTTTTTTTAATTTTCGATGAAGTTCAAAATTCATGCTAAGGCTGCCTTGTTAGGTGTGACTCAGGATCTTGCGTTCTATGTATCATGCCTGGAATGCAGTCATTTGACTATTATCTATCTGGAGACTTCCTAAAAGGAGACTTAATCACTTAATTGAGACTTCGGCTCGATTTGCAAGTGCCCCAAAAGGTTCCATCTTATCTCCCATGTTATTTGGCATCTATATAAATTTCTGATGTGGAATATACTCCTTCTCTGGATGGGTATATGCCCTTTTCTTCATAAGGACTCGTGCCAATCTGTGGGTCTTCCTATTTATATTAATATTCATGACAAAATCATTTTAATTTTTTAATATAAAAGCAAATTCTGGCACATACTTTTCTAAGTGAAAAAACTACAATATAATTGAATATTTTCAAATTGAAAAATGTGGGGAATATATTTTTAAGTTATAACCAGTGCAATAGTCTGAAGACAATCTGCTATTCTGAGGAGGATATTTAAAACAAACATAATTTATGTATGTCTTCCATTCTGGCAGCTGTGACAATGCTAACCTGCCAAGAGCTTTTATCAAGTATGTTATAACAACTGGTAATAAGTGTAAATAATAAATGCCAAAGATCTTATGGGAAGCAGTAGCAATAGTAAACAATTTTTGGTATTTGCTGATAGGAATCTGCTGGACTTGGAATTCCCTGGCTTCTCAGTGATGTTTGGCCTGACAATAAACAACAGTTTAATACTTTATCTAATCCCCGTCAGGAGGTGAATTCAGCAGCGAGCTTTTGCAGATGTTCACATCCAATAATCTATCCATAATTGATGAAACAGGGAGGTCAGATGTAATGGTTGCTACTATTCTAGCAACATATAAATGGTTATTGACAAAACAAGCCAGAATGGTACTGAGTAGTGACAATCCTTAAAGCAGTGCAAAGACAGAAGAATGGATGAGGATTATAGGACAGAATTCTTTAGCAAAATGTGTTGCATAAAAACCATATAAGCATACAGAGGGCATTTTTGGACAAGAAGAATCTTCAAGGATGGAGAGAAAAAATAACAATGAGCTAAATGTAAGATGACTGGATATTTGAGTAAGTAGAAATGCATGCTCTTGATCAGCAGTAATGTGTACCAGATATCTGGAGTGCCTTATTGGATTAATATGCCAATACTGTACACCTTGTAGCAAGCATGATGTTCTTTCAAATAAACTGCATGTGGAATGATAAAAAATATCATTCATATGAAAATTGTTACATTAGTAAAAAAAAAACCTATTTTAATTTTTTTATTTATATGTAATCTTCCAGTCTGTGACATACTTCGATAATCAAAGATTTTACTTATATCTTTTTACTTAATAACCATTAAATACTATAGTTATCATCAACTTTATATTGGACAAGTGGCTAAAAGAACTCATACTATAGATATAACTGACTGAATGTGCAGTTTATAAATAAGGAAAAAAGAATTCCTATTTGTCAACAATTTTGTGCAGCCTGAATCCATTATTAGAAGTGCATGTAAATATAAATATAATTTTATTGGTTAATTTATTTTCTACATATTTACATATAAATGTATAATGAGATGCTGTGCATCTACACATGTTGACAATATTTCTTCAGTGCTACTATCTGATTTCATACTACAGAAAACTGAATTACTGTGTTACAATTTGCAATAATAAAAACATTTGTTTTTATAAATACTGATGTTTAATTAATTCCACAGTTCATCACCAATTTCTGATCGTATCTGCAATTAATTATGTAAGTATAGATTTATTAATCAGTTAATTGATTATAATTATGTATTAATTTATTTGTAACCAATTAATTAATTGTTGAAAAGTCAACATATACATTCTGAAAATATGTCATCAAATATTAATTGCTGGACTTCCACCATGAAATTCAAACAGTATGAACAAGTTTGTGATCAGAACAAAAACTTAAGAATTTTACTGGATTTTGATGTAAGTATCTATATTGTCTTTTATTTATCAGCTGTTAAAGGATACAATTTAAAAGTGCATGTGATAATATAAGCACAACCGTAAATTGAATACTGCTTGTGTTAAATTATACATGACCACACTGTGTTCTGCATGACTATGTCAGAAAAAAAAATGCAAATATAAGAAACACATTTGAGGCCACATGCCTCTAGGGAATAAATGAATATAAGCAGTTTAATACATAGCATAATTCTATATGTATCTACTTAAAAGTATGTTCTAATGAGTTTAATTGGACAGTCACAATAAATTGAGCATAGACATGCATCTCTTAAACACTTCAATATCCTCTTAAGACCCTTACAATACAATGGACCTGTCTAAGTACCCATCCATAGTTACTGCTTTTAGTTGTTTGTTAGAACATATGAATTTCTAAGCACATTTCTTGTTCTAAATCATAGAGTTTTCTGAACCCACATTTTTGTGATTGCCATGAACCATAAAATGAAAGGCAGAGAAAATTTAATAGAACTGTAGCATGAAAGAACAAGATTAACTGCTTACTACCAAGTGTTTAATAAATGTATATGCTACTTGTTCACATCAATTTTAAAAGCGGATCATAAGGGTTATATAAAATATCTAAATATACCAAATTAGAACACAATCAGTAAACAAACACAAGGCAATACATGGTTACATAAAGCCAGGGGAAAGTGTATTTTTAAAGACTAAAATAAAAAGGGGTTCCTTATTTTGTTTTTAAAGAAAAAAAGATTAACCTGATTAGACTGATTAGATCTCACCTAGTAAAGAATTATACCATATGAGAATCAGTACTGACAAGGCATTGCTCCTTGCAAAATAGTATTTGAGCCGAACCTCCACATTCTGCTTAATTGAAATTTCTGAGCCATTTTCACTGCTGTGTTATGTAGAACACTCTACAACAAATCATGACTAAGCTAAAGCTAAAACTTAATTAACATCTCCAGTTAGTCTTTTGTACAAAAAACAACCAACTTCTTCCAACATCTTAGAAACAATGAGGTATTTCAAATGTTCATAGTATACATTACTTTCAACAATTATTTACCAAAATAAATCATCTGGACTTCTCACATAAGAAATCCCCTATATTTTATTTTACAATAAACATTCTACATTTTATCAACCAAAAGTTAAATTCATTTGCATTAAAATAAGAATAAACATATGATTTAATATTAGCACCTTAAAGGAAAAAATCAATTCCATAATAAGTGGTTCAATTAATAAATAAAAATGGTTATATTTGATATTTTTTTAAGCTGTATCATAAACTCAGGGGATTACGTAGAACATGCTCTTTCTCTACTGTTTGTGTTATGGGAAGAAAGTAAAAAAAATGAAATAACAAAAAGAGTCAAAAATATCCAGAGGCAGTGGTTATCTGAAAAATCGGCTCCCATTAGATTCCCCCAGATGGAGACTACTTGAGGTGGGTCACAGAACAAAGGGAAAATGATGATGAAAATTCAAAGCAAAGCAGAAAAATAACTGCTGAGCTTCCCAAGTGTATCTCTGAATAGTCCCACGCTGTGTGGCAAAACCCTTTGGCAAGCTACAGAAGCTAGTGATGAAATACACATTAACATGTGGCAAACAGGCTCATAGCTGTATTGTATGTAAGTTACAAGTAATGATAACTAGTAGTCTCTTGGGAGGGGAAGGCAATGATTTCAACTCTGCAAGCATCTGAGCTCCCCTTGGATAAAGAGACAATTAAACCAAGAACACACAGATACATTTTAGCAATCTTTTCTAATTTGACAGTGAAGCTTATTTGTACTCAGCAGAGATGAAAACAATTGAAATTTAACATAGTATGCACTGGTCACTACTGATGAATAGGTATAAACTTAAAACTTGATTTAAACCTACTTGGATTAATGTTTATGATTAGGGATTTGTGCTTAGTAAAGTAATAAATTTGATTTTCACAATCATAGTGAAATGGTCTAAAGATACTATATCCACAAGAAGGATCATATTAAATTAAATTATTTAAATAAAAATCAGTAGCGAATAAGCCAAGAATGCTTGATGTTTCTTGCTTGTTCAATGTATTTATGAACAAATGTATAAGAAATGCTTGTGATGACATTAGAGGTGTGTTAATTGAGATGTGAATGCACATATACTTTTGTATGTTGATAATGCTATATTGTTGGCTGGGTGCATGAATAATTTGCGGAAAATGTTAGACAGAGTATATAATGCAGCATTCTTTTGTTTGAAAAGAAAAATGATATGGATTATTGCAAATCATACTTAGGCAAAAAGAAAAACACAAGAAAATAAATTGTTAAATATGATGTAAACTAGGGTAGATTTCTTTTTCTTTCTGTTATGTCCCACTTCCAGGTATTTTTGGTAACTACTTTTTTTTCCTGCACTTTGATTCTAAAGGGAACAGCACAATAGATACTCTATGTAGGTATGAACATACAATGATTAAAACTTAATATGGGAAATCCTTCTAGTTTAATTTCTTTTCTATAATTCCTATTACATTATTTATAGTAAATAATATTTTCCCTGAAATTGCCCAAACCATATCTTTTTAACCAAAGATATGAATTCAGTAGTGCATAATAAGTTGTTACATAATTGAGAACAAATACAAATGCATATGGAAGCATTTACAAACTAAACAAAGTGCATGATGTAGGGAACATTGTCTGCACTAACAGATAAGGATTTACCATGGAGTCACTGTGATCAGCTAAGTTACACAAAGTATACAACAGACAGGTTAGGTAAGAGCTGTGTCAGCATCTTCATAATAGAAATTATATACTGCCATCTGGTATAATGCAATGATTAAAAGTTTAAATTGTGAACTAAGAAGTCCAAGGTGAAAATCCTGCTGCATTCTTGTCTTCCTTATATGGAAATTGACAAAACAGACATGTCATACATCAATCATACATTTAGGCCCAAAAAGAAACTGTTATCAGAAAACTTGTGTTAGCTATTCTGGAATTCTTCTGTGCCTTATAAGTAAGACACCAACACAGTAAAATGAAGTGTTACAAATGTAAAAGATGCAAATAAGTTACAAATGTAAAAGATGCAAGAGAGAAAGGAAAGAAGAAAGAAAACACATAATGCAGATACCTTATAATTGCATATACCTCGAGGCTTTGCATAAATACTGTGTAAATAATTTCAAATACATTTCTAAAGCAGCCTGTTCCATCTGGTATCCCTCAGATATATTGGGCTTATAAGTTATCACACTTTCTGACTTGACTGCTCTAGGAATTGTATTTCTTCTTGTATTTCTTTACTGGCAAAACTGTTCTAATTGCTGTTCCCCCACCCCCAAATGCAGCAGTTTCAGGTAAAACAGATAATCTTTTTTCCCTCCCCATATGATTCCTATTAGTTACACTTGTTTTTCAATATCTTCAAATCCTAACGCAGCTCTCCTTATCCATCTGAGCTATAGAGGATAGCATGACGAAATATTTTCTTATATCAATGTTTCCTACCTTGGCATGCAAGGGAAGTTTCCAGCAAATTGCTTCTTCTTTTCTAATTTTATCTGCTCAGTTCAAGCTCAGCTAGAACTACCTTTTATGCTACTGTATGTCCTCTTTTTCCTGCTCATGATGCTGTCTTTCCTCAGCATGAAAGAGTTGTTCTTTCTCAATTTATCATATCATTTTCTTTTTTAAAAAAACCTTCACTTCTACAAAGGGTTCCCCAATTTTTCCTAGCATCATTATTTGCTCTTCTTTTATTACTTTCCCAATCTTTCTAAGCCTTGTGCTATTAATATTAGCTTAATTTCTCTATCATATAATTTTCTTCATCTCATGTTATAAAAAACATTCAAGACAATGCTGCTATTATTTAAATAATAAAAACAACAAGAATAACACTAATTTTACAGAGAAACCAAACATTTATCTGAATGAAATATATTACCTAAGAGTTGAACCCTACAAGTGTGGTTAGAGTCGAATAAGACCTGACCTTAGGCATAGGACTAACCTTTGTGTTTAACCTTTGTGTTTAAAGTTAGTTTAAATAGCAATGAAGGGGATAACTGAGGCTCAGAACTATAATATGGGAGATAGGACAAATACTTTGCTCCCACTTATCTGGATTACAATGTTTTTATTTATCTGTAAGGAATTTAATCATTAATGGCAAGTTGTTCCTTTTCTGACAGGAAATAACAGCTGTGAGAGGACAGCACTGAAGACACTACACAAAGGAAAAAAGTTAAACATCCTTTCCTCGGTTGCAATTCAGATTCAAATTTCATTTCAACAACTGATATTATGAAGGCAAATTCAAAGTAGGTAAAGAGCAATACTTGCAATATTGTTTATAGACCAATTATGTAGGTTTAAAGATCAGCAAACCAATTATGTGCTTCCTATCAGTCTATGGTTTAGTTAGTTCTTTTTAATGTAGTCCAGAATAGATAACTATCTTCCACATTCAATCAAGTGTCAGATTTTACATTACATTAAATGATTTAATTTAAACCATTATTGTCCTAGTGATTCACGAAAATACATATAACAACATATTTTATTTAGATAGTACAATCACATAATTTAATCCATATCAGCTAAAAGACTTATACGACCAATTTTATGTACAATACAATATATGCAATATATGCAGTATCTAATATACATCTTCTATACAAAATAACCTTGGGTTGCTCACAGCAGTAACCAATAAATATTAATTAAATAAATTAAGATAGGAATCATGCACTATTTTTTAAAAAAACAGACTTCCTACCACAGTGCCCTAACATTTCCATACCCACCTCCCTGTTTATTTGTGAACTCCCATCCTCCCCTTCCAGCCTGCTGGGTCTTCTGCATAGACCTCTGGGGATCTCAGTTGGGAAGACCTATTCCATAAGGCACTTCTCCTAGGTCTTGCTGATGGCAACACTTAAGAGAGGGGTCCTGGAAAATTCACACACACACACACACACACACACACACACACACACACATACTCCAGGACCCTTGTACAGTGTACATACATACATACTAGGGTTATATAATAGGGAAGAGTTGTTTCTCCAGTCACTCATTTTTCCTTCAGACAGGTTACTTTATAGATTATTCTTTTCCTTTTCCAGGAAAAGAAGAAGCTTATTTCATGGTAAAAGCAAACTTGCAAACGTATGCGCTGCATATCAGATATAGGAATGAAACAGGTTAATAAAGTCTAGCCAGGAGGCAAAACTACTATTATCACATAATTCTTCAAGAAAACTTCATATTACATTCTATTGCAAACCAAGACCAAAATGTTGAAACCAATATGGACTCCACTAAGAGGATGAAAGGGAAATGGATAGTGAACAGCTTTACGTAATGCAAAACATACAAATAGAGAGAGAAATTAAAGTTAGGAATACAATTTCTATAAGCGACAGTGCTAGCATGGGAGGAAAAAAAGGATAAGCTTTTATTTAGGAAATGAAACGGTTTGAAAGTAGTCTAGCTTGCTTAATTCTACCTACAGTTAAGATCCTATAATGTATTATCCTATGTCAAGAGGAGCAATTTGTGACCTTCACAGGTTATAATCAGAAGAGAAAGAAAACTGAAGTAAAAGAGAAAGGAAGTCATGAAAAGCCTGAGAATATCAGTCTAAACAGCAGAAAGTACACTAGCTGGAAACATACAATGCAATATTTCATAGAAGATAAAGAGAAAAAAAAAGCAGAATGCTACTGGTATTTCTACATCTTTTTCCCCAAGTGGTCAGTCAGTTCATATGGAAAGATGATGTACTCTGTGATGAAGTCCAACAAGAGAGACACCAAAAAAGTCTTATAACAATTGAGAATTTTCAATCAAATAGACTATTTGGTGTTGGAGGGAAATGGAGGAACACACAAAAATCAAGAGATAATGAGGAAACTATGTTCATCAAGGCAGCCTAGCAGAAAGTAGAATTCTGAATAAGAGTATTTCATATTGCAATACATGCTTCAGATCTCAATTTAATTGCTATAAGCAACTTAATGTTACAAGCATAAAAGAGAGTATGTATCATTTAGACTTACTAATGTAGCTTTCTGTAATTCTCCGGCTGAAAAATATGCTATGCCTAAACAGAAAGCAGTTTCTCCTTCCATCTTCATATTCTCTGCTAAATAGAAATAAATATTGTTTTATAATTAGCCTTAAAAGCAAATTAAATGGCACTGATTTTTTGTGTGAATATGTTGTTTTCAGCTCATCTTAACAAATGTTAATATTATCTATATGGAAAAAAATGTTGTATAAAATATTATGTCAAGTGTTTCATTTTACTTTGCATGGTGGGTGCAAGCAAAGAAATGTAATAGAAAAGAAAAACATCTCTTATTTGTTAGGCACTGGCAAACAGTGTGCAAGGAAACCAGAAGAGTAGGTGTTACATGTTCACCAGGAGATTCCATTTACATCTGTGCCAAGGATGTCCAGAGAGGTGTATGTCAAAATGTGTTTGTGCTTATGTATACCATTAATGCATCCATGAATGGGTAGGGCTTGAATAATAATTGTGTCAAAGTTCTATCTATCCCAGAGTGATAAAGTAGAATTGCTGTATACCGTAGAGATAAAAATTACTCAGAGAATTTACTTAATATTGTAAGGGTTTTCCTTTATCACTTAGCTCTCTGTTTTCCTCCTATCTTTAGACTGTATTGATACAACTGATTATCAATCATGTATTATTTGTTTATTATATGGCAGATTTATATCTATAGCACGCTTGCCAAATAGATGGAAAATATGGTATAACTGTCCACAATCCTAATTCAATTTGATTTATTAAATTTATATGTTGCCCAACTCCCAAGGAATCTGGATATTTACAAATAGTTAAAAACATGTACAAACAAGAAAAAAAATACAAAAGCAATAAAAATGGCAAAGATACCAAACCCAGAAAGAAACAGGAAAATGATGAAATAGGGGCTTCAATCGCACTCATCAAACCCCTGCTTGAAAAGGCAGATCTTTTGGATCTTTTGAGACACCAGTAGGATGGGGGCCATTTGTGAAGAACACAACCCAAAATGTTGCCAGAGGCCTTATTTCTGATTATGGGCTTATTTTTTAAAGTAGTAGTCTTGCATTTGTTTTGAATTTCATTGAAAATAATAATCAAGCACTTGGTGATTTTTTTTCTTCTATTTTTTACTTTATTTTTGGAAAAATCCAGTCTTGCATATGAAAGAAAGACAATGCAGGAATATTATTTCTTTCTCACCTTCTTCTGCCATTTTTAAAGCTTTTGTTAGAGTTCTGATGGCTTCTTGATGTTCTTTATTTGCTAGCATTTTGTCTGCTATTAACGTGTAAATTCTCCAGAGATGCTCACAGGCTAATGAATTTAAATTCTGGCCTGTATTATCTTTCCATGTCCGTCCCACTGTCAAGTTATAGAATGCTTCGTAATGTTCTACAGCTTTCAGGAAGTGACCTAAAGAATACAAAACAGCTCATAATCAAGTATCCTTGGTAGAATGTTATATATTGATTAAACAATTATAATGATAATGAAGCTATAAAACCCCTCTCCCAAAAGCAAATAAGCATAATTTTTAAAAAATGTCCATAGACCACTTAAAAGGAAATTGTAGAAAGTAGTATTTTATGTAAGAAAATTATGAAGAAATATTTTCAGAAATGTCAGATTAGACTTGGCTTCTATGATTCATTTAATTTAGCTTTAAGAAAATGGTTTAAGTAGTATAAATACGTTATACTGTTAATTCAGACACCTTCATCAATATATAAATCAAGAACACCTGCAGATTACCACAAACATACTGAAATATTTTTAGAACACTTTGATACTTCTATTATACAATAAACTGCAGTATATGTGGAGTTTTAGGATGAAAAATCTAAACAGAGGACCAAAACATTCAGTCTACACGTTGTTAAATTGTCAACACTATTATTTGTTTTGTTTTTATTAAGTTTGTTAAATTCATATTCTCACATTTTTGAATATTTTTTTCATTAAGTAGATATACAATAACTACTAATATTGCAGTCCCATATGCACACAAAACTTTAATCATGAATGTAACACAGCCAGAATTGGAAGACATGTGTTATTCCTTTCTATAGTTCCATGATACAAAAATAATAAGGGGTTATGCAAGCAGTGGGCAAGCACATAAAGCTTCATTTGCACATGGAGGGGATTAGGTTGAGCGCATGAACCCATTCCCCCCCCCCCCGCCACTGTTGCACTCTGCCACCGGTCTATGCAGCCAAAAAGGCTGGGGACTGCTGATCTAATAGTTAATAGTGTTTGAGATTAACATTGTCCAGCCTTGTCAAATCTAGTTTCTTTGAGAGAAGCAAGTTACTACAAACAATACAGTTCCTAAAATATGTCTTCAAAAGAAGAATGTTAAATGGATCAGTTTTAAGCATTTAATATGCGCAGCTTTATCAGTCTGACAAAAATTCCAAGAAACTGCTCTTTAAAATAAAGTCATAAATAGTTTTTTGGGTAAGGAATTTTTTCCAGTAGTTTAAATAAATTATTGTATAAGAAATACATAAGAAATATCTACATTGTGAAAGAAATATGACTCTACATAATGATCCAAAACAGTGATTTTCAATAAATTACTGTTCTTAGAGTCATGAATCTGGAGGTGCTAAATAAAGTGATTCTATCTGCTCTTGATCAGATATTTTATTTTAGGGGATTAAAAGGGATAATAAAATTTTAAACTTGAACCAGCTATTTACCCTGGTTAAATATCCTAACTAGAAGACCTAATAGAGAACATAAATCATTAAAGTATAGGGACATACTAGTATAACTCTTTATATTATAGTACACTGTAATCTTTAACAAAGTGTCTATCATTTGATCAATCTAATTGACAAAATAAACACACAGTATTTTAAATGCAGAAGTGCAGAAATTCTACTGTAAGAAATTGGACAATATTATCCATAATATCATATGGCAGATAACAGAGGTACTATATCCTAAGATAAAGGGTATTTCTAGTTGATTTGGAAGAATAAATGGATATGCATAATCAACTGTTTTGTCCGTATTCATAATACAATTCTTCCTTACATTTTTCCTTCTACAAGACTGTTCCCAAACTCTCTATTTTTATTAAATAAAAACTATCTTAGACAAATATTAATGAAAAAGAGATGCACAAAATATCTATAATTTTGTACTATTTTTGAATAGAGAGATTGACTAGATATTAACACAAATGGGTTTTAACATGAAGCTGCCATAAAAGCAGGGACATAAATGTAATTCTCCTAGATGCTATTTTGATGCACATTTTTGATTCCATGAATATTTTATGAAATGGTCCAAACTAAAGCCATATAACATTCCTGCATTACTGATGCTTGCACCCGTAAGCTACAAACATTAGAGGCATGATTGAATGCATTAAAATGAACTCATTCAGCAGCACATTGATTACTTGAAGGCGGGTGAAGCAAAAGAAGGGTTGCTGCACTTAAGAAAACAGTGCACAAATTTATAATATAGAAAAATAAAGATACTAAATTAGGAAAAGTGGCATTCAGTAAGAAAATTATTATGAATCTTTCATTGGCCTATGTGTATCAATACAATATCAGTTAGGGAGGCTGTTAATTAGGTTTTAAAGATTATTCTGGTAAATAAAATTCTGGAATCTCAAATTATTCTGCTGACCAGCTCAGTTCCATGCTTTAGCAATAGCATAAATAGCTATTTTCTTTTTTTACCAGACTTAAATATCAGTTATATATAATCGTTAATGATAATTTAAAGGTATGGTATGTTCTGTAATGTTTGTCTTACAATATTATAATAGAAATCACATTTATTTATATATCATTACATGATGGTACTATTTTAAAAAGCTAAATTTAAGAGTGACTGAATAATATTTTAAATGTTTGAGAAATGTTAATAGTAAAATTTCCATATAATAATTAACAAAAATCATTTGCTTTTGGCCCAGAATATATAATACTGAAGTTTTAGCTATTGTTGTTGTTCCTACTGTTGTTATTATTACTGGTTAAGGAGTATATTAACCATCAGCCTTAATAACAATTACCTACATTTTTTAAATATTTATACTTTTTTAAAAAGTAAACATTTTAAATGTAGTTTTCAAAACAGAATATAGATATTAGAACTTAATTTTAAAAAAAGAAAAGAAAACTAACTAGGAAACTACTAAAGCCGGGGGGGGGGGAATCACACTTAGAACAATGAACAACTCAATAAAACTCATCGAATGGAACAATATCAGAATACATCTTTAGAAATGTTATAAAAATTGATATGCGTTTAGTTTGAAAGTTTGGGCAAGTGCAAAGACTTCTATGTAGTGCCTGCCAGTACAATTCTTTTCACATACAAGCTATCAAACAGGCAAGCAAGCAAGCAAGCAAGCAAGCAAGCAAGCAAGCACAACTCTTCTAGTAGGTTGTCACAAACTAAAACAAAGATAAGGCTCCAGCTACATTTATTTGAGTCCATAAATGTTCCCTTTTTTGAGGGGGGGGGAGATATTAAATTCAGTGGAAGGATTGCAACCTGTGAAATTTTGGCTAAAACTATTTGGAAACATCTTTATTTGTGAACATCAAGAAAGGAACCTAACAAACACTACAGGAAGAAATGTATTAAATATATTACAGGTTATCCAACGGTAAAAAATGCATTAACAATTATGGACAAATTTCATTAAAGTGCACATTTTTGTTATTTTCAAATGTCCAACTTAATAACAAAATGGGTTATGTTTATTTCATGTTAATATATAAATGAATTTATAACAATTTATCTGCAATATTAAATGGAAAAATAATGGTAAAATTGAAATAGCAGAGCTACTCATCTCCTATTTTGCTCCATCTTCACCAATAGGAAAAAGGAGCTAGATTGAAACTTGAAACTGATACAAACATGGTCAGAGAGTACCTCTTTATTTTGAATGAGTTTTAATTCTGTGGGACTCTTGCAGAGACTAAAGGCACCTGTTGGAGATCTAGTTGCATTTTTATGACTATCGTTGAGGAATCCTGAAGAACTGATGACTGGTGAGTAAATCTTTTTCAAAAATGGAAAAAGGAGGAAGCTCTGAGAAACTACTGATCACTCTGTTAGAGACAAATGAAGAAGCTAGAGCAGATAATTCAATAATTGATTTATGAGCAGAGGAGGATTATCTAGATAATTTGGTCTGCTTCGTGCAAATTGGATGTTAAATTTTGGTAAATCACATCATTTGTCAATAAACAAGCTTTTAATAGCAACAGGGGACGCAAACAATTTGTGTACACACACTAATTTGTGTACACACACTTGTTAATACTTAGATATTAAGACATTTTTGGCTTAGTAGAAACTCAATGTTTTGAAACACTAAAGGCTGCGAGGAAATACATGTGCTTGGATGTGGCAGATAACCTTAGCATTTTATGCCCCCCCCCAGCCCAACCTCGGTACAAGGCATAATGATCTGTTACAGTATGCCAGTAATTATTGGTCTTTCGAAAGTTGTTTGCAATTTTTTTCCATACCACATATTGAGAAAGAGAAAAAAATGGGAGAGGAAAGAGTTCAAAGATCATCATTTTCATATTGCTGGGAGGACCAGTCTATATGATCGGTGTGCTTTTGCTGTTACTTCTGGCTGATGTGATCAACTAAGCTTACCTAGAAGCAGGCTCCACTGAGCAGAGGCACTTGCTTCCCAGTTAGCAAACTTAGATTGGGTAGTACTATATGTGCCCAAGAGAGTATCTTTCTCAAACATGCTTCTTCAAAGGAAGTAAACAGTTAAGTTTCTACAAAGAACTCCCAACCAACTGAATTTCCCCCTAGATTGTTACTTACGCCATATTGGTATCTGATGGCCAGAGTCCTAACTCCTCTCTATTTCAATGAAGAATTGATTGTGAAGAAGAATCCAGAATTCTAGGAAAGAGGCTGTGGTTTAGTCTTGGAAGTATTTGTGCTTTTGACTCAGTGTTTATTCTTGGCAACTGCCTGGACTGGTCCTTGCAGTATTCAACATTTTGGGAATGCCATTGCCTTCTTTTTAGGGCTGAGAGAAAGTAAGTGGCTCAAAGTAATTCACAGGACTTTGTGCTGAAGACAGCACTAGAACTCATGGTTCTAGGTTTCCTGGTTTCTACCCCGATGCTTTAATCACTACATCAAACTCGCTCTCTTATTTAAACTAGACTTTCTTAAAATAATCCTTGGCTTGTTCCTGAAATATGTTCAAATGTTCAAACAGGCTAAATAGCTTTCTTTATTTTTCTTTCCTTTTTTTCTTTTCTCCTTTCTTCTTCCCTTTGTCCTTTCTCTTTCTTTCTTTCTTTCTTTCTTTCTTTCTTTCTTTCTTTCTTTCTTTCTTTCTTTCTTTCTTTCTTTC
>JANHFL010003059.1:71721-81832 GCA_032468155.1 Oxyrhabdium leporinum
ATAGCTCCCGCTGCCTTAAGAAAGTTCAAAACATTCTTAAAGATCCATCTCATCCTGGGCACCCTTTTTTTGAACTAGTACCATCTGCAGACAGTACAGGATAATAAAAACAAGGACAAATAGGCTGAAAAACAGCTTTTATCCCACTGCAGTAACTATATTGAATTCTACTGTATAGTGCAATATTAATGCAAGATCAGGGATTTTCAATTTAATTGTATAGAATGTGAAGGATGTATGTTTTTGTTTTTTGTTTTTATGTATAATGTACACTGAAGATGGCGTTTAATTTTGTTGTGTGAGGTGCAATGACAATGAAGTAAATTAACATTGTAAATAAATACAATTTTGTATAATTATACTCTTATGTAGCCTATCTGTTGTATTTTGCTTTTATGATTAATTGTAGACCATAAATAAACAATATTATTTACTTGGTAAAATGGAGAAGGGAATGGATTAAAAGGAACCAAACCATTATAGTTTAAGAAATTAAACTAGAAGTCAAAATACAAAAGAAAAATGTAAAAAATAAGCATGAAAGACAAACACAGTTGGAGTGGGCATTCTTTTTGTGACCAAAGCCCATAAAGGCATGTCTGGTAGGGAAGACTGTTCTGTAGCAGAGAGCTACTGTGTCATTGTGAAGTTCCCACGTTTTCTAGCCATGTTGAGTTGTCAAGCAAACATTATATGCAAGTCATGGTTCCATAATTTTAATATATCAGGATCAGAGGCAATACAGTGAAAGAGCCAGAGATATGCAAGATGAATGAAGCCAGTATACAGAAACTCTGGTGTATATTCTTAGGCATCCAGGTCATGGTTGTCCCAAAGGTGCTTTTTCGAGAGGCAACTGGATTTTCTGGTTTTTCATGAAGCCGAAGAAGCTTCTTTGATGAGAAGTGAAATGTCTTCAAACAAAAACCAGGAAGTCCAGTTGCCTCTTGAAAAATCACTCTGAGAGAAACTCTGGTGTTTTGCTTTGCATCCCATTAAAGTCTAAACTCTCACTGCAAGGTAATTCTGTGCTCACTGAAAAATATCATTTTACATTTTACTTCCAAAAGTAAAATCTCACAAAATGAAAATCTCACAATTTTAGGAGTTTTCTCCTATGCTTCTGGCTTCAAAACTGAAGTGTCTTGGTGAGTAGAGAATACAAAAGGACTTAAAAAGGCATCCTTAACACAAACAACTAGGTGGACAAATATTATCCATAAATAAGACAGAAAGTGCCCCAGTGCAGTTTCTTTTAACATGACCTTTTTCTAATCTTTACCTATGATCTGGATTTTTTCTCTCCTAATAAATCAATTACTAGCCAATTAATTATGTTTGGTTGTTTGATTTAGATTTAGGAAGGTCTTTGAACTCACCTATGCTTGTTTGTAGATCATTTGCATTGTTGACATGAGTGAACCTTTTTTATTAGCATGTAACTCTTGAATTTGCTCACACTGTCTTAAATTTGAGATACATATCTATCACTGGTTAGGGTAACACATCACATTGTCAGGATCTGCTTAATTAAAGTTTCTTAAATAATCTAAAAGAGTTCATATTTACTCTATATTACATAATGAACATATTACAGCTTATGTAATGTGTGAGGTCAGACTATGATATGTGTCACATATACTACTAAAGCAAGGATATGATTTCTTTAATTTTTTATTAATATAATGCGATCTTGGTTGTAGTTTGTAATCAAACAATATTTGTGAAATATTTGTCATAAAATGCATTGTTATAATATGAATTTTGGATTCTGATTTATGCTTAAAAAATCAGAATTTAAACATTTTATCAATTAATTAATAAAAATTGAAGACAAAAATAGGATAAACTTTATAAAGCTTTATGGAGCTGTCACCAAAAATAAAGTAATATACTACAAGGTACGTGCAAAAGATTTTTGATTATTAAAATCTCATAACGTATTGTGGTCCTGTTGGTAAACATTCATTTCTGAATTGCAATAATATCCTGTTAGTTATGCAATGTAGCTAAACTTGAAAATTCATTTTAAAATTGTTTTATAAATCAATAACATTTAATGAAATTAATGTTCACAAAAATTGTCTCCCAAAACAGCTTTTCAATAATTATAATGGCCTCTGGGGGCCTCTACTGGAAACATAGCAATACTGCAATTAAATATTACTATTCAAGCAATATTCAGAATAAAATGAAAGTTGTGGGTCTGATACTCGAAGCATTACTTCCCTGTGAATGTTCCTACTAATTTCAAAATGACTGCATCCATTATAAAAACGTTAGATAAATGAGTGTCATAGCAACTTCAAAATAATAGTCACTCTCAAAATAATTATGCTTGTTAAAAGCATTTAAATTGAGATTTTGGTGTTTTACAGCAAAATTAAAAATACAAATATATAAAGAAACCACTCTAATTTAGTGAACAATCTTAGTGTACCTCTAGAATGGAGAAGATTGCAAATGTGTAAAAATAATAATAAAAAAGCCACATTGCAGACAATGTAGGTGTTCTCATACAGATCTTACTGTATTTGCTGTGATGGGCGACTACTGATTTATTGCCCAAAGGAAATAGTTAATATGCTGTGTATTGCAGTTAGTATGCTTTAGTTGTGCAAACTAAAATTTCATTATATATTGATGTATCTCAGCCCTTGACTTATTTTATTTATTTGTATCCCACTGTTATTATTTTTACAGCAAACATATCCAATACAGCTTCCGTCTCCTATTTTCCCCACAACAACAACCTGTGAGATGAGTTGGGCTGAGAGAGAGAGACTGGCCCAAAATCACCCAGCCGGCTGTCATAGTACTAAAACTCATGGTCTCCTGCTTTCTAGCCTGCTGTCTTAACCACTAAATGAAATTGGCTCTCAATACATCTTATATCAGTCTCTTCAGAGTTCATTATTTTTTTAAAAAAATAATTAGTTGAGCATCACCAAAACAGTATCATTGTTATTTACTCTCTCTGTTTAACTCCAATTTGTATGTTGTTCTTTTCAAGTTCATACATAATGTAATTATTTATACTTGCCAACATATGTAAATGACTTTTCAATAAAAAGATAATACTGTACTTTCTAATTGTAAAAAGTTGGGCCAAGTCATTAGATATAAAGTTTGAAGCTTCTATACCTATGGAACTGCAGAAAAGTACGAGCTAAAACTATTATAAAAACATATTATTTATTCAAGTTCTTAAATGGTCAACATTTCAGGAATTACATATTTGGCAGGTAACAAATATTCTTTAATTGGAAAAAACTCTTAGTTTGTACTAAGAAATCCTTAACTTTATAAGTGTTATATTTTTCAATTTATTTTAAAGTTGCAGAATATATAAATCTTTCTAAAAATTTGATAGTAGAATGAATTTGTTATTCAAATTTTACTGGAAGTCTAGTGGCAGGGGATTACTTAAAGTATTTTTAAAAATAAATATTGATTAATGTAATAAGCTGTTTGAGCATGTAATGAAATATTTTAACATATACTGATATTTTCTTAACTGGGATTTATTATAATTGTGAACAACCAGTTTCATATTCCAAATTGTACTTTTACAAATATAAATTGAAAAAGTGAAACTTTTAGTAATAATATTGAAGTGTCTCTGTGTTTTAAGATAGATTAATGGTAAGGAATTGGAGTAATTCCATTTGCTTTTATTTTAGTTCTAAATATTACATAATAAAACTTTATTTTGAACACATTTTTATTAACTTGAATGGTTATTTAGCTTAATCTATGGTTCAGAAGAAAGATAATGATGTTTGAATTAAATAATGTATAAATATTAATAATATAATCTTATAACCTATTTTGGTTTTTGTCACCATGTAAATGTAGAAGACTACTACCAAAATGTAGATGCCAAGTTAACGTCTTTCATAAGCATATTCTTATCAATCTACTGTTTGCAATGCAAGCAAAATATATATTATCACTATCCATGATGTTTTAGAAAGTTCTAATTTTAAGTAACAGTGAAATGTGATGGCTATTTATAGAAAATTGATCTTTATGTGAAACCATATTTACTAATGCGCCTACCTAAAGTACAATTTTTACAAGATACAGAGGGAAACAAATCTTGATTTTGACCAAAATTTTAATTTTAGTCTATATTACTTGATACAATATATTTAATAAGTAAATGTATTACTTCATATATTAATAAATGTTACAGTATAAAAAAATATCTATAATAACAACATATTAACTGAGATGTATGTATGAAAAATATTCAGTCAGAATATTAATATCTTAAGCCCATTTAAAATATACAGGTCTCTGAGATAGTGAAAAGAAGCTGTATTATTTTTTGATTATACTTCAGGAAATATTTATCCAGATAAGCATTGTTGATTCATAATATGGCAAATGTTTTGTACTACTAAATGTATTCACTTAAAAGAACTTATTTACTAATCCGTAGCGCTGTAAAATTGAAAATAAAGATTAAAGTTTGATTGTGACATAAAGATTTGTATACTAAATCTTACTTTACATGTTATTTACAAGATGGATGGTTGATACATGCATATACATACAAGCATTTTGAGGGACAGAAACTCTTCAAAATTTGAAAAAAATGTGAAATATATGGTATAATATTCATATTGTACCTATCTCTGTATCCTATCTCTGCAAAATAATAAATCCCATCAAATCCAATCTATTTTACTATTTAACTTTATGTAATATTATAGCCTTATTCTGGAACATTCCTATAAAGCCCAAGTATATATATTTATACTTTCATTTAGCAATTGATTTACAAAATACAGTTTATAGTTTAAAATATAATTTAAAACTAAGGTTGATATCCTTTCAGTGGCTATTTAATCATGCTTCCAAAAAGAAAAAAAAATTAATGAAGTCCAAAACTATCAAGAATTCTAAGTAATTTCATGTTGGAATCTCCTCTGAAATTCAGAAAGAAAGTTCAAAAACTATGGTTTTTGAAAATAGTTTTGGTATTAACTATTTAACTAATTATAGTTTCCTATGATGTGTGAATTCAGGAAAAAGTGATTGCTTACATTCTCTTATTCAGACAAAATGGACAAAGGATCTATGGTTTAAATTCGGTGTTATGAGAACAGAAATCTGGTCCTGCAACAGATTTGGGCTTCTCACTTTCTTCATTGCATCCTGAAAAAACCACTTTCACTGAAATTCAATATTATATAAAAAAGATAGAGTATTGTGTGTTTTTTTTAAAAAGAGAGGATTATTTTGGATTATTGTACTATGTAAAGCGAACATCACCAAGAAAAAGTACTAAATATGTAGTGCACCAATAGGATAGTTTCTCTTAGATTTTCATGTTGAATTCTTTTTGTAACATACAAGGGGGCAAAAATCAGTCCAAAGGAGTTCAGTAAGATTAAAAAGCAGAATTTCTGTATATCCCATAAAATTTACTCCATATATTCCAGGCTAAGCAAATTCCCACTGGTATTTAGTATCACTTCACAATGAACTTTTCCATAGTATTCTATGCACACTTCAAATAAAGCACAGCTATTTACTTTCCCTTATATTCCCTGCCAAGCACTGGTGAACTATTGAGAAATGAAAGGAGCAAACTGTAGACTTAAACTTAGCAAAACAATGTATGTAAATAAGTAAACATTCAGTACTCTTCTTTATTAAAGTATGACTTTTATTTCATATTTCCTAGAATCTGATGAGTTTTTCCAAGTAAAATTCTGTTTCCTCTACACTTGCTAATAGTCATGAGAATCTGTAGTTTGCACCTTCCCATTAAAAATGTATTGCATTTTTTGAAATTATTCACCCCGCCTTTTATCCAGATCATTTCTTTGAAAGGAAGAAGTAGATAATAAATGGAATTATTCATGATTTCCCATTAAATATGAAACTTTCTTTTGCAGAGTTTAGAAAATGGAACTTCTACATAATGTACTGAAGTTGATTAGAACTTTTTAATCTCTCAAAGAAAATATTCCATATTACAAAAATGCATAGAATATTTTTTAAAAGAGAGTAAACTATTTATCTCTTCCATGATCATATTCTTTAGCACTCTCTTAAGAACATTACATCATACCAAAGCATAGAGTGTCCATGTTTTTGAATAGAACTGTATGCCTTTCTCTGTTTCAATGGAGATATTAACTCCCAAAGAATGTTGGTTAGTGAAAACACAGAATCTTAGCCACAGCAAGCAAGATCACTAAAAAATATTAAGACAGAATAATAATATACACGAATACAATATTAGCATAGGAAGGCATTCAAAAATAATAATACATCTTTTATAATAATGTCTATGTTTTTTTTACTGGGCAGTATCACTTCAGTGAGTTAAATAGGATATAATGTGTTATTAAAATATCCTATATATTCAAAGTAAACAAACTGTGTAGATTTTTCTGTAGCCAAAATTGTACCAGGCATGTAGAAGGATTGGGGAACCCTCAAGTTTATAGAAGTTCAAAAAACATTTCCCTTTATAGGGGAAAATAACCCAATAAAGACAAAATACGTTAATGACCACAAGATACTAATTTATTCCTAAAAAATATACATGTTCTGCACTTTCTGTCATATTATAATAGCAATTTTTGAAGGCACTTTGAAGGGACCCAAGGTTGAGGAGAACTCATTCAGCCATGGGTATTATATTATATATCTCCAACGTACAGAAATAAGATACAAATGTTAATTCATTAGGAATAGGGGAAATGTAATTAAGATAGCACTGAGCATAAAGAACCTTGGGTGGCTATAGAAGACAGTAATTTTGGCAAAAGTAAGACTGTAATCTTAGATTTCAACTAAGGGAATGCAGATTTGCAGCTAAAATCTGAACACAAAAAACAGAGACTAACTAATGATTTTTTCATTTTATAGAATTTACAGTTTCATATCCAAGTCATAACAAACTGGATGTTATGTTTTGCATGTCTAACTGTGCAACCTGTTCTGGGTGAAGACTTTTTTTTTAAAAGAAAAATGTCCAGGAAGTTTTTTAAAAATTGGAAGTTTCAGCTCCTGAATATAATATATATCAGCTAAGATACATTGAAGAATAATTAGATCTATTATTCCATCGCATCAAAATATGGGAAGACAGCTATACATTTCTTATTTGAATAATTTACTTGCAAAAAGAAAAAGCTTGATTCTGAACATTTCAATACACTTACCAGGGATGGGTTTAAATCTGTGATCCTTGGGAATAAGTCTCATTAAATTAAATACTTCTAAGCAGAAATGTATGAACTGTAATATTGCTATCAAATAAAATCTTTTCAATGAAGGCTGACATGATCTTACTAAACTACAGACTATTATTAGGAACTGTTTATACTATTATTTGCCTGGTATGAAATCCCAGCTCATGTTGGAACCCCAAATGAATCTTTTGACACTGCTGTGATGGGAAGCCTGCAAAAGATGTCCCAGCTACCTTGATGTAATTTGTCTTTCGAATTGAAAAAGCTATGAGTTGTGAAGGTAAAATGATGGCACATCTCAGCGGTGTGATCATTGTTGCATGTTGCTACATATATATATAGGCTTATGGGAACAAGACACTGAAGCTCTATGGGTGGGAGTAGAGAGACGGAGAGAATGATAAAAGTTAGGTGATAGAATGAGGGAAGAATTTACCACAGTGGGAAAAATGCCACCAATAAAGATTACAAAGCTAAAGTAAGGCAAAGAATTTACCACTTTTGTTCAATTTCCAATAAACTTATAGCAGAGTCAGAAATAAATCAGCTCAGCTTACAAAACCAAAAAATATAGAGAAATAATCAAGTCTACAGTTGATCCCAATGTGGTGCAGGTACGAGCACAGAGGTACCCTTAGCAGTCTCTCATCAAAAGCTTTGAAGATTTTTTTCCAAATAAGAGAGCATTTTTGCCCTACGTCCTCCATAATATGCAACCTGAAGCATGATCAAAGGGAATCATTTGGGACTCCATCAAAGATTTTCTTATCAAAAAAAGCAAGAGGGGAAAGGCAGAGGGCCAGAGTTGTATAGTTTATTGATGGGCCTATGCAAGTTATTTTTCCAGAAACCAAAGAGGCATACATTCAAACTCTGGCATTGGAGTTCATAAAAATCATAAAAAACTTACAAGTCCCAAATAATCCTCAAAAGAAATGGCTTTCTATTGTGACTGATTAAATCAAATCAGATCTTTTTGAAAGTTCTTTAGGGTTCAAGAGTACCCTTTAAGCTCCAGCTTGTTTTAAAAACAAGGCAAGGACTGTTATTTTTAATGACAGAATGTATAACTAAAATAATACCATAAAAAGAAAATTCAGGAGACAATGAAAAAAAATAGCTGCTCCAAGTTTGCATGCTTAAAAACAGAATCATATTTAATCTGCAGTGATATTTCTTTTATATATATTTAAAGTATCGGTGGCTCAAGTAGAAATTTCTGAACAGAAAATGAATTATTGTCATAGTTTCAATCGCACAAGCAAACAAGAAACACTTTTGAAAACGACTAACACTAAAATGTTACAGTACACCCAGTTTTAAAATGTTATACAATGCGTTATCCATTTTGCTATTGCATGAAATGGTTTTTCTCTTAGGAGTTTTTAAATTTAGCTTTCAAAACACTAGTGAATTTCATAAAGTCAACTTTGCAAACAGTAGTTGTATTTTGGAAATAAAAGTTCATCCTTGAATGACTTGCAAAAATCCATGAAAGAAAAAATATGTTTTTAATGGCTAATAGATAATCAAATGCTCTAAAAGCACTAGTGGTTCAGTAAATCATTAACCAAACATAGACATTGATCTAACACCTTTAATATATGCAAGATAAGTAGTGTGAAACATAATTATTTAATATAAATTTTAATTTTTAAATGCCATGTTCTTCTGAAAATTGCCTGAGGAACTTCAGATATCAATGAATAACACTAGAAACAAAGTAAATAATAAAGTTGCAGGATAAAATTCTCAGAAAGATCTTACTTACGCAGCAGTCTCTTGTTTTGACAATCCTTTGATATGCATGGCCAAATAACGATCTATGGCATTTTTTCCTTTGATCAAATGCATCCTAAATTTTTTAAAAAATAAAGAATACTGAAAGATAGCTTAATATTACAATACGCTCCATGTTTTAGGAACTAAGCCTTACTCAGAGAAAGGTAGGTATGAATTGAAATATTGATGAATTCAAGCATATTACAAACATGTACAAATATAATTTATTTTTTTAAATCTAAATCTATCTCAAATCTTTCATTTTTGTAGATTAATAAATCTGGCTTTAGAAAAAAATTATTCACTGCTTTCATGTTGATTGTCCACTTATCAAAGCTTATTGCACTTGTCCAGGGCATGCAGAATGAATTTACTTTCTTAAATGAAATACTGTAATAATAACTGCCAAAGGATATTGTCTTAGACAAATTACAAAGTATTAAGGAAAACAGAATTTATATGCCATCAGATCTTCACAGTTAGGTTATTACATTGTACATAGATCTTTACATATGGAAATATATCAAACTAATAAAGTATAATCAGAATTTACATGGTATCACAATTCAGAAAGGATCCATGTGTAGCTTCCTTGAGGTGAAACATGTTAAGGAATTGGTAAGGAATCTCAGACTTATATCTATTTAGAAATAAGTTTCAGGGTATTAATTCTGTAGGACATTATTTCTCTTTCTCTCCCATCCATCCACCCATCCATCTGTATTTTAAGCTTCTTTATTCTGACAAAATATAGCAAAAATGAGCTATGATATATTTCCACTTTCTTGCTCATTATGAACAACTACAGTATGCTAACAGAAACTAGTCTTTCTATAAATATTAACTAGTTTTAGTAATCTTATAAAATAAAACATACAACACAGCATTTTTAAAAAGTGCAAACTTGATATATGTCAGCAATTCCTCTAATTTCCAAAGAAAGGTACAAAGGCTTATATAATTTCTCTATTGAAAAATGTGGATTATTTTTCGATGTTCTATGGATTTGATATTTATGCTGTGTAAAAATTGATATAAGGAGCCTAGGTGGCGCAGTGGTTAGAGTGTTGAACTGCAGGCCACTTCTGCTGATTCAATCTAGCGGTTCA